>CM040820.1:1445000-1452500 GCA_022828995.1 Vimba vimba | reverse complement strand
ATTTTGTTTTGTTTTTTAATTACACTTAAAAGTTAACAAACAAAGTCAATGTACAGTCAGAACTGCAATATATACAAATCTAAGAAAAACAGACAGCCATATATAAACATAATATTAAAAATATCAAAGGATTCACAAACAGAAACAGTTTTAACATAGTTGCAAAGTTGTGAATGCATTTGTCAAGTATTTGTTGATGCATTCACCCCAACCACGCCCCCACACCTTAACCACGCCCCCGTCCTCTTAACCACGCCTCCCCAAACCACGCCCCCGTCCTCTGGGAATGAACGATAGTCTTGATATATATATTTGCATTTCTTTTTCAAGAACCAAAAACAAAGGTTGGGTTTTATTGTACTTGCATTAATGTATATGGAATTTAGCAAAAATTAAATTTATAATATAGTATTATTTCCTTTAATTTGAGGGGATATTACTAAAAAAACAAATATAACGTTTTCTAAACGCAAAGAAAAAGTGGCGTCAATGTTGTCAAGTATAAATCTAGACAAATCTTTCCAAAAAATGAGCGCAATGCCAAAATAAGTGAAACAAGGTTTCTGCCAATGTATTGCAAAAATAACAGTTCAGATCAATATCCGTTTTTAATTTAACAAGAAAATTATGGAATTATTTTTGTGCCAATAATAAGGAACGTAACTTTTCAAGAAACTAATGAAAATATAAATTGAAACTGAATAAAATATCTTTGAAACTTAAAAAGAATAAATCACAGACACATTTTTTGACTTTTTTTTTAATAAAATGCATGTTTTTTCATCTTTATAGCGGCGTCTGTAAGATTTAGGAATGATTTATAATCATGAAACTTTAGATTGTCTGATATGAATTTAACCACAATGGCTGGAAAGTCTTTAAAATTAAGTAAAGTCATTTTGCGCTAAAATCTCCCTTCAACAAATGATGAGTAAAGTCCTGAAACATGTAGTGAACGCATCAAAGCTTGAGTCTCTGAGAGTTAATGTGCAGAAAATAATATTGACATTCATTATGCTATTATTTTGCATATTTGTTTCAGATCTGCGGTGTAAGTATATCTTGTTGCATGTCAAAACACAAAATGACTTTATTAAATTTTCTTTCCTGTTTTTACTGGTCAACTAGTTTCCTTTAAATGCTTTTATCATCTGGTGACATTTTAGTCATAAACTGGACTTTTTTCATGTAATTTAATTATTATTTTTAATTTAGAATAATGTGCACTGATAACTAGTGATTATTTTATTATTATTTATATGCTATTGTTTTTATTAATATGTTGAATTGACTTTTAATTTTATTTTTGTTGTCATTTTAATTTAATTTATTGTAATTTTTTAACATTTAAGTAATTTATTGTTAAGTTCAGTTCAATTTTTTTTGCAGTAAATAATTTTAGTGTTTCAACTTAAACTTATTTCCATTATTTAAAATATTTCATGTTATATTTGTTTTAAATAACAGAAATGTTTGAACGTTTATAGATAATAATCACAGTCTGACGTGTTAGTAAATCGATGAGCTCACCAACTAGTGATTATTTTATTATTTTTAGTTTTTATTAATATTTTAAATTGGCTTTTATTTTTGTTTTCATTTTAATTTAATTTATTGTAATTTTTTAACATTTAAGTAATATATTTTTAAAGTTCAGTTGTATTTTTTTTTTTTGCATAAATAATTTTTACAATTATGTCCGTTATTTGAAGTATTTCATCTAATATTTGTTTTGAATAACAGAAATGTTTGCATGTTTCTAGATGATAATGGTGGCACAGTCTGGCGTGTGAGTAACTCGATGAGCTCATGTTGTGTTTGTGTCGTCCTCAGGAATCATCTCTTCTGCAAACTCACGTTACGCCACATCAACCGTGTTCCTCATCATGTCCTCCGCCACGTCTCCGGCAAGCGCTACAGGAAGGCTCTAGATCAGTGTAAGCTCACGGAAAACCACATCCTGAAACGTGTTGCTTTCCCAGATTAACAGTGGAGCGGATCGCGGATGATCGTGACCCGTACGGATCAGCTGACCCTCGGTTCGGCACGCGTGTGATTCGCCGATTAACTGATGAGTTTAACCATCATAGGGGGAAAGTTTATAAGTTATTTACAAGTCTCAGGTCTGTCAGGCAGGTAGGTTTCGGTTCATTTATGAGACGCGCTCCAGGTTCACGCGCCGTCGTCTCCGTGTCCTGATTAAATATTTTCTACTATATTTACTTCTTCTTATTTATTAAATCCAGGCAATTGGTTGATGAAACATTGATCAAAATGAAGATACAATTAATACAAAACGAAATTAAATTTAAATACAGGCTTTGTGCTTTCTGTTTGAGGTCTCTGTGAAAGTTTTAAAGCTTTCATAGCGCTCACGTCCATAACGGAGAACTGTCCCGTCCGTAACATTGTTACCGCAGTCCAGTGCGACTTATATGTTTTTTTCCTCTTCATGAAACATTTTTGACTGATCGTTTATTGACTCGTAGATATTTGAATATATTGCTTGATATTTGATACCCGTTCGAATTTGATTTTTCTCAAAAGTGACAGCACGTGTGATTTGTGGATTACTGATAAGCGCGAGTGGAGAAACAGGCGTTTATTTATTCATTCTCAGTGTTGAGAAACGTAGCCTTCATGTGTTACGTTATTGTGTTAATAATAATAACTAAAGTAGCCTACCTAATTATGTTACATATTTATTTTGTATGAAAACTAGCGCGTTCGTTACTTATGGATTAAAAAGTAGGCTAGCTACCATTGTATCAGTGCTGCGCGAGCTCTCTCTCATAAACACGGACGCGCGCACACAGAGAGAGAAGATAATTGTAAAATGAAAAATTGACGGGCTATAGTTTAAATTTTGTTCTTGCTTGTTTTTTCTTCTGTCAAAATGTCAGAAAGCATTTTGTATTATCCATCCGTGTTTTTAAAATTCGATAAATGACGGACGTTTTACTGTTAACACAGCCCATATGTCGGATTATAGCCTACTTGATATTATTTTTAGAATAAGTGATTCGTTATGCTATTATTGGACTCCTGTCTATTCATTGTCAACTGTTTTCTATAAATATGTTTGTATTGGCTAACATTTATGCAGCTAATGCGTGTCCTGTTTAAAATGTGCAGTGTTCAAATGCAAAGACAGCACGTCACAAATAGAAGCCCTTTTCCCTGTGATATTTAGTATCATATTTGGATATTGGAATAATAAATTAAGTAGCCTATCTTAATTGTACACAATGTTCCTGTTTTTTTTTTTACTGTTTTCTAGGGGTTTCTTAATTTTAGACAAGTTGACCAGCACACATTATATGCAATGCAATGCAATATAATGCATGTGTGTCGTATGTGTGACATATTTTGCAAACACAGGTAAAGGTGCCCAATATCAGTCATTTCTAAAGTAAAAAAAAAAAAAAAGTGTTTTGGAAAATAGCTCTTTATTTGATAATCATTCAAATTTGTTTTCTATACAGAGATATTGACATCGGTAAATATCGGTATCGGCCATAACAGCAATATTAATATCGGTTATCAGTATCGGCCACAATTTTCACATCGGTGCATCACTACAAAATACAGCTTTAACAGAGATTTCTACAGTCAACAAATAGTGTTATTTTACATTTAGGCCTAATTATTAATTTCTGTACCTGAATATAGACTTTGTAACTTTATTCAGTATTCATCTCTGCTTTTAATTTTTGTATTTGTTCTTATTTTATTACGACTGTTCTTTTTTTTTTTTAATAATGTGTGAACTTTATAAGTTAGGCTAGTCGTTTTTGATGTGGTCTCGAAGCACTTCAAGTGAGCTTTAAGGAATGAATGGAAAGCAAAGTTAAAATTTAGTTTATAAGTTTAAGTTTATATATAAATATATACGTTTATTTTTATATTTTCAATTTTAATTTAATTTTTTATAATTTTATGTGGTTTTGTTAAAAAAAAATATATATATATATAAAAAACTAAATAAAATATTTTTATAATAATATTTTAGTATTATTAGTTTTCATTTTAATTTGTTTAATTTTTAAAAAAAAAAAATTTGTGATTTTAATTTTATAATAAAATTTTGTTAATTATGTTTTAATAAAATAAAATAGCTTTTGTTAAAGAATGTTATTTTATTTTTTTGCTGATCCGAAAAATGATCCGATCCGTGGCTCAAAAAACGTAAATGATCCGAACTGTGAATTTTGTGATCCGTTCCACCGATTAATAATAATGGCAGTAATTAATAATGTCATGAATATGCACTGCTTTCTGGCTGTGTCAGATGAGGAGTGTGTTCGTCAGGGAGTGAAGTTCGTCCCGGTCCAGCTCCGGCAGAAGAAGAGAGCACAAGTGTGTGACGAGGCCACAGGAAGTGAGAAACGAGCCACAGGAAGTGAGAAACGAGCCAACAGGAAGGACAGTGGTGTCTGGGCTCCGGGGTCGAGTGATGCGGAGGACAGCGACTCTGAGGACAGTCTGTCTGATCTTTATCCACGTCAGTCACACACTCCACTGCCTCTCAGCTCTTATTCATCACTTCTCATTCAGAATAACATGCACTGATCAATTGGGCTTATTTTACTAGTATTTATTTGATAATATGGTTTTTATTAATATTTTGAAATGACTTTTATTTTTGTATTTTCAGTAATTTATTTTAGTAATTTTATGTGCTTTTGTTAGTTAGGTCTTTAAAAATATAAATATAAAAAATATATAATCAAAAAAAAATATATATATTATTTATATAAGTTTTATTGATATTTTCATATATAGATATTTTTTTATATTTTCAATGTTCATTTTAATTTAAATTTTTAGTAATTTATGTGGTTTTGTTAATTATTATGTGTTTTTTTTTTACAAATATTTAAATAAATATTTAAAAAACGAATAAAATATTTTTTTAAATAATATTTTAGTATTATTAGTTTTCATTTTAGTTACATTTTTTGTAAGTTTATGTGATTTTGTTAATTATATTTTTTAATAAAATAAAATAACTTGTTAGTTTTATAGTTTTATTAATATTTCGAATGAGCTTTTATCTTTTATTTTCAGTTTTCATTTGAATATATTTTTTAGTAATTTTATGTGCTTTTGTTAATTAGTTTTTTTAATTATTTAAAACATATATTTAAAAACGAATAAAATGCTTAAACTAAAACTAATATTATAGTTGTATTTATATTTTATTCTTATTTATGGTTTAATTAATATTTTGAATTAGTTTTTATATATTTTTAGTAATTTAGTAATTTCATTATGTGCTTTTGTTTAAAACATTTATGTGCATTTTTTTTTTTTTTAATATTGCTATTTAGGTTTAATTTATATTTATTTCAGTTTAAAGTTTTTATTTATTTCCAGTTAATAATTGTAATGCTTCAACTTCTTACTTATTTCAGTTAAGGCAACTTGATTTAAATGAACAGAAATGTTTTCACGAGTCATGATTGACGATAATAACCCTGTAACACACTGATGACACTGTTAGTGTGTGTCGTGTTTCTGCAGCTTCTATGTTCACGAAGAAGGAGGAGGATGAACAGAACATGAAAGAGGAAGATGACTTTGAGACTGATGATGATGATGATGATGATGAAGTATCTGAAATGGAAGTAGAAAACCAGATACAGAAACGCAAAAAGGTGATTTGATTGGCATGTAATTGGCATGTGCATTTTATGAAGTGTAGAATGGATCTACATTTGATTTGCATACATTAAATTCACAGGGTTCCACATATTTCATGAAGCAGTTTTACACTTTATTGAAAAAAGTGATAGTTCGCCCAAAAATGAAAATTCAAACACAAATGAAGATATTTTGATAAAATCTGAGAGATTTCTGTCACTTTGACTCTTCAAAAAGTTCATAAAGAGATCGTTCTGGAAGTGACATCATCAAATAATTACAGGATTCACTCTCGAAATTGTGATTGACATATATAGTGATTTTAGCACGGGGTAAAAACATAGCATGTCAAAATAGATGCGCAAATGCAGACTGATAGATAATAATAATAAACTTTATTTTCTATAGCGCCTTTAAAAGTTACTTCTCAAAGCGCTTTACAAAAATAAGAAAAAATTAAAGAGAAATACATCAATATAAAAGAAAAACATTCATAAAAGATCCTGCTGTAATGTGTAACTCTCTGCTGTTGTTCCTCAGGTTCCTCCTGCCGGCTTCAGCAAGAAGTTCAAGAAGAACGGGAAGAAGAACGGTTTTAAACATGTTGGCAAAGTAAACGGAAAATAAAAAGTTGAACTCACTGAAATGGTTTTTTTTCTGTAAGGGTTTTTCATACATTAAATGCACGTGTTTGACAGTATTAGAGCATTGCTCTTTTAATATCTTTGAGATGCTTTTATAGTTTTTATTCATAGTTTGAATTTTTATAGTTGTAGTTTTAAAATAATAAACATTAGTTTTTACATTTTCTGGTTTCATTTTATTGTGTGTTTGCCATTTTTATTAGTTTTTTTTTCTTTATTTCATTTGTAGTTATTTAAGTAAACTCAGTTTAGATTTTGGATGCTTTGACTTCTAATGAACTTAAATACGCTGAACCGCCACAAAAATGACTAATACAAATAATAGTAAAACTGATAAATCAAATGACAAATACATATATGACTAATGATTATAAAGTGAAATCATAAAAACTAAGAGATTAAAACAACAGACTTGTGGTTGCTCTCTTAAAGCACCGCACACACACACACACACACACACAGGTTGATGTTTCACATTGAACATCAGTGTGTTTCGGCTGTTTATCTGATATTGATGATTACATGTGTATGATTACAGACACAATCTCATGAAACAGATGCGGCTGTTATAATAATTCCCCTTTATGGTCTAATAAACGTGAGTGAGTGTGTCAGTGTGTGTGTATGTGTGTGTATTTTAATAATTAAAATAAAATTAACAATAATTTTAATAATTATAAAATTATTATTGCCTATCTTTTTTATATTATACAAAATAAACTTAAACCAATATTAATAATCACTTTTATATTATTAACTGATTTGTTTAATACTACTACTGATAGTAATACAATAATAATAATTGTATTATTTTTATATTATAATTGATATATAATGGTCTTGTTTTTGTAATATATTGTTGAAAAAGTCTTCATTAAACTGTTTTGTCGTGCGCGCGCGCGGTTGAGTATACGTGGCTCGCGGGAGGCCACAGTGCGCGCGCACGAGAACAGGGGTTCTTTCGTATCCGCGCGGTGCATTGTGGGACGGCGGCGGTGGAGGCCTAGACAGGCAGCAGCACTTCTGAGTGTTTAATACACGTGTGTTTATATTGATATTATTTTCATATATCAGTGATATCAGCGATGGGGCAGGAGGATCTGATGAGCTCGGCGGAGGACGTGGCGGATCAGGTGTCAATCATCTTTATTTATCAGTGTGTGTGTGTGAGTGTGTGAGATTTATCTTCACTTCCAGGCGAAGTGTGTTA
>CM040820.1:1415000-1440000 GCA_022828995.1 Vimba vimba | reverse complement strand
GCCCTCATGTGGAGCCAGAGTGGAACTGCAACCAGTTCAGAAGCCGGAAGTTTACTGAGAGTGGAACTTCTCCCCTTATTAGACATTCTCTGGTGTTACTGACAGACTGGGAAGAGAGGATCTGCAACAATGGAGAATATGAAGAGAATAATCAACATTCAAGCAGGAAAACCTGTTCTAGTAGAGCCTGAAACAACATCAAGACTTAATATGGGCTCTTTGAAGGATGTTAATGAGCTTTCTGTGTTCCTGTAGAAACCTGGCTCTCGGTGGAGGGCTGTTGCTGCTTCTGGCCGAGTCTCGTTCTGAAGGGAAGAGCATGTTTGCCGGCGTGCCGTCGATGGGAGAGAGCTCTCCGAAACAGTACATGCAGCTCGGCGGACGCGTTCTGCTCGTGCTGATGTTCATGACGCTGCTGCACTTCGACTCAGACTTCTTCTCTGTGAGTCTTTTAAAGTCTTTTCTTCCCTATAGTGCCGTATATATCCGAGTGAAACGATTCTGGAACGAGAACAAATGTGGGCGGGGCTATGGAGCTATCATTTAGTTTATTTTTATGCATATACTTTTTATTTTTTCCTCAGACCTACTAAATTAAAAGGATTTAGAGTAAGGGGAAGTCAAATACATGTTTACAATGTTTAGAGATCGTTAACGTTTATTTTTATTTACCAGTATTTTACATTATTTCTAATGATAAAATGTGACTTGCACACTAATGCAACTTTTTTCCTCTCACCAACGCAAGTTTGACCTGGCTTGACTTGTTTTCTGGAAAATACAGTAAATAATAAAATCAAGCTATAGCCTATTATTAAAAAGTAAATTTAAACGGGGCAGGTTTGCACCAATAAATCAAGCATATCATGTCCATTACTCTCACCCTCATTAACTTTGGGTTTAATCACTGTTATATTAGAGGTTATGCAGTGATGTCACTTTCCCACGGGAACACACTCTCTCAGCCGGACTGAGTGGCAGGAGAGCTTTTATAGAACATTTATATGAGCCAGATTTCAACACCAGGGAAATACATAAAGCAAATTTGCCTGTGAACGCTTTATATAATTACAATACAGGTCTAAATCCATGTGATCACTCATATCAATGTTATATACAGTACCAGTCAAAAGTTTGGAAACAGTACTATTTTTAATGCTTTTGCAAGAAGTCTCTTATGCTCATCAAGCCTGCAGTTAAAAACAAAAAAAAACTGTAATATTATGAAATATTATTACAATTTAAAATAATGGTTCTCTTTTTTAATATACTTTAAAATGTAATTTATTTTTGTGATGCAAAGCTGAATTTTCATCAGCAAGTACTCCAGTCTTTGGTGTCTTATGATCCTTCAGAAATCATTCTAATATGATGATTTGATACTCAGTTATTATCAATGATGGAAACAGTTGTGCTGTTTAATATATTTTTTTGGAATACTTTTTTCAGGATTCATTGATGAGTAAAACGTTAACAGCATTTATTCATAAAAACAGCATTTATTCAAAATAAAAACATTTCTAACACTATAAATCGTTACCATCACCTTTTATCAATTTAACGCATTCTTGTTGAATTAAAGTACTAATTTCTTTAAAAAAAATAGTTATTGTTCCCAAACTTTTGAACGGTAGTGTATATTGTTACAAAAGATTTCTATTCTAAATAAATACAGTTCTTTTTAACTTTTTATTCATCAAATAATCCTGAAAAAAGTATCTCAGGTTATAAAAAAATATTAAGCAGCACAACTGTTTCCAACATTGATCATAAATCATCATATTAGAATGATTTCTGAAGGATCATAAGACACCAAAGACTGGAGTACTTGCTGATGAAAATTCAGCTTTGCATCACAAAAATAAATTACATTTTAAAGTATATTAAAAAAGAGAACCATTATTTTAAATTGTAATAATATTTCATAATATTACTTTTTTTTTTCTTTTTCTTTTTTTTAACTGCAGGCTTGATGAGCATAAGAGACTTCTTTCAAAAACATTAAAAATTGTACTGTTTCCAAACTTTTGACTGGTACTGTATATCATCAAATCGTCCAGCACTAAAACATGTGTAGTTTTTTTGTCAGTGTTTATTTAAAAACATCCAATTATGCAGAATATACGATGGTAAATCTCAATTAAATTGAGTTATCAATAGAATATATTAACCATACAATATATAGGGTGTGATTTCAGCATATTGACACACAATGATAACTGCAAATCCACCGTTCTCTGCCTGGATCCATGAACTGCAGCTTCTCTGTTCTGTAGCTTTCAGCTGTAGATTTCTTGTCAAATCCATTTATACAGTCAATCTTAAAGCTCTTTCCCGTTTTAGATGTGTTTTGTGTGTTTTTCGCGGCATTCACACTTAAAACCAGTGCTGCCACTCGACGTGACGTCACGCACATACACACTATTGATTGGATGGTTGTGGTCTGCTATTGGCTGATCTCATGTGAGTGACAGGTTGCCCCGCCCTCGTCATCAGAGAAGATTATCAGGAACATGAATTAATCATAAATGTTTCTTGAGCATCAAATCATCATATTAGAGTGATTTCTGAAGGATCATGTGACACTGAAGACTGGAGTAATGATGCTGAAAATTCACAGGAATAAATTACACTTTACTATATATTCACATAGAAAATTTTAAAAGAAAATTCACAGTTATTTTAAATTATAATAATATTTACAAATTTTACTGTATTTTTGATCAAATAAATGCAGCTTTTTGTGACTTATTTAAGAAAAGAAATTAAAAATAAGTTTTAATTATTCCAAACTTTTGCAAAGACCAACACTGTCATACCAATGAAAAATATATATATTTTAACTAATAATTAGTTGAGAAGGAAGTCAAACTACCTTTGATTGAATGACTGTGACTCTGAACAATAAACATCAAATAAAAAAATCCTTCCTAAAATTAGTGTTAGTAGAGTTTACTGAGCGGGGCTTTTATTTTTATTGGGTGTTTTTCGGGTTTTATATTTATGTACATTGTTGGTTATTTGTGTGTACGCATGTTGAAACATGTACGAAAATAAAGTAATTAATCAATGAATCATAAACTGATGCTGCCAGAATCTGAACATCAGATCATCTCAATGTTCTCATCAGTGTCGTTCAGTTCTGGTGTTTTCACTGTAAATCAACCAAACCCAGTTAACAAACTCCAACAAGCCAGTTGAGCAAACGCCCTGAACATCTCATCAGTGTATCATAACACAACACAACAGCACACCTGTTTTCAACACTGATAATAATCATTAATGTTTCCTGATCATCAAATCATCATATTAGAGTGATTTCTGAAGGATCATGTGACACTGAACGTTGGACTGGTAGTGTGTGTGCAGATTTTATACAGCACATATTGTTTAAAAGCCGCTTCACAGTGATTGGACTGCTAAATATCTCTGCAGCTTTGAGTTTGGAATGAGTGAAACTGGACACTGGAGCTTCAGATGACCGTGTTGAAGAGCGAAGACGAGTTTCTGACATGCGCTCTGAGATCCTGAACCCAGGAATCAAATGTCACGCAGAGCCTTAAACACTCATTCATCCTCGTGCACAGATCCGTGTGTCTCCATAAACACTAATACTTCTGTGCGTTCACACCAATAACTCTGAGATTTCACTGTTCCTTATACTTCAACTACGGGTGATTCATAGGGTCAAATAAAGCTGCATTAATGTCGCTATTTTTTTTTATTTTTTTTTGCTTTTATTTGGTTCATCTTAGGTCTGACAGAAATGAACAATAATGTAAATATAGTAATATAGTATAAATAGTATATATGAAGAGTTCAGATGCAAAAGCCTCTAAGTGCCATCTGAAATTTTCTTCTAGAATGATCATTTTTATAAAGCTTGTATATTTAAGTTCAGTAATTTCACTTAAAAGGTCATTTAAGTGAAATTACTGAACTTAAATTTACAAGCTTGATAAAAATGATCATTCTAGAAGAAAATTTCTCATTTAGAGGCTTTTGCATCTGAACTCTTCATATATATATATATATATATATATATATATATATATATATATATATATATATATATATATATATATATATATATATATATATATATATATATATATAGTACCAGTCAAAAGTTTGGAAACACTACTATTTTTAATGTTTTTGAAAGAAGTCTCTTATGCTCATCAAGCCTGCAGTTAAAAACAAAAAAAAACAAAAAAAACAGTAATATTATGAAATATTATTACAATTTAAAATAATGGTTCTCATTTTTTAATATACTTTAAAATGTAATTTATTTTTGTGATGCAAAGCTGAATTTTCATCAGCAAGTACTCCAGTCTTTGGTGTCTTATGATCCTTCAGAAATCATTCTAATATGATGATTTGATACTCAGTTATGATCAATGATGGAAACAGTTGTGCTGTTTAATATATTTTTTTGGAATACTTTTTTCAGGATTCATTGATGAGTAAAACGTTAACAGCATTTATTCATAAAAACAGCATTTATTCAAAATAAAAACATTTCTAACAATATAAATCGTTACCATCACCTTTTATCAATTTAACGCATTCTTGTTGAATTAAAGTACTAATTTCTTTAAAAAAAATAGTTATTGTTCCCAAACTTTTGAACGGTAGTGTATATTGTTACAAAAGATTTCTATTCTAAATAAATACAGTTCTTTTTAACTTTTTATTCATCAAATAATCCTGAAAAAAGTATCTCAGGTTATAAAAATATATTAAGCAGCACAACTGTTTCCAACATTGATCATAAATCATCATATTAGAATGATTTCTGAAGGATCATAAGACACCAAAGACTGGAGTACTTGCTGATGAAAATTCAGCTTTGCATCACAAAAATAAATTACATTTTAAAGTATATTAAAAAAGAGAACCATTATTTTAAATTGTAATAATATTTCATAATATTACTGTTTTTGTTTTTGTTTGTTTTTTTTTTAACTGCAGGCTTGATGAGCATAAGAGACTTCTTTCAAAAACATTAAAAATAGTACTGTTTCCAAACTTTTGACTGGTACTGTATATACATATAACACACAACCATACCTTAATTCAGATTAAGAAAAAAGAAAACACCAGGCAAGTATAGTTATACACACACAATTATAATAATATAAGGTGAAAGGGGGGCTAAGTATTAAATAAATAAATAAAAATGTAAGATTTAGTTGAATATCTCCTTAAAGTATTCCAGGAAAGGGCTCCAGACTTTGGAGTTTGTTTAGTTTTGGCTTTTGTTTTATTGCGAACCGAATCTTTTCCATCTTGAGAGTCGAGTCTCCTTCATTTATACAGCGCTTTAACAATACGGACCATTTCACAGCAGCTTTACAGTGAGAACAGGAGATTACAGTAACAGAGAGTGTTCAGGCTTTACAGCAGATCTAGAATAAAGTTATCGTCCAGATAAAGTTAGTTTGATTGATTCACTTCCGTCGCAACGATCATTAGTTATTAACTTAGCGGCCGCTAACACACACCGTTCTCACAGAAAAAAGATATATATAATGTTATGTTTATTTATGTTATGTTATATTTAATGAGATTTATAAGCTATTTTTTTGTAGACCGATCATTTTTGACCGGAAACATCACAAGTGTTACAATGTGGGAAAAAACCCACAATAAATTACAAAAAGTCCAAATTTAAAATTTTAGTCCAATGCAATAACATTAACCAGCATTTTCGGGACCAGGAAAATCCTCTCTGTGTCAGAATGACCCGAACACAAGAAAGAAACCTTACACTGATCAGTTCTTTAAAAAAACAAACAGTTTTTCTTAGTGTGAAGATCAGTTTAATAATCTAAGGAACGTTTTCCCACTTTTATGGAATGGAAAGATTCCATGGATGTTAAAGGCTCTTCATGGAACATCAATGTCAATAAAGAAACTTTATTACGGTAACACTTTACAATAAGGTTCATTAGTTAACATTAGTTAGCATGAACTAATAATGAACTGCACGTATACAGCATTTATTAATCTTTGTTAATGTTCATTTCAGAATTTACTAATACTTTATTCAAATCTTGTTAACATTAGTTACTGCACTGTGAACTAACATGAACAGCTGTATTTTGATCAACTAACATTAAAGGGGTGGTTGATTATGATTTGACTTTTCTAACTTTAGTTAGTGTGTAATGTTGCTGTTTGAGCATAAACAACATCTGCAAAGTTACAACGCTCAAAGTTCAAAGCAAAGGGAGAGATTTACTATTACAGAACTACAACAAACGGCTGGTAGAGACTACACCACATTCCTCCCGGGTTAGTGACATCACCAACCCTATAATTTACATAAACCCCGCCCCCTGAACACGATTTATAGATTATCAAGACAGAATATGCTAATCAGTGACTAGAAGATAACTACACATCAGCTTCATAACTTCATCAACTAACCATTCAGAAATGTCCTGTTGCTTCTACATGTTGTCTCTTCTTCTTGAGTCTCTCCATCATTGTCTGACTCCGGTTTGAACATAAAAGGCTAAAAGTTTTTGAAATTTTCAGTGCATGTGTGTGTGAGTGCAAGCTCTTGAAGCTCCGCCCCCTGTGCTGGGAGCAGCAGCTCATTTGCATTTAAAGGAACAGACACAAAAACGGTGTGTTTTTGCTCACCCTCAAAAAGTGACAATTTTAACATGCTATATAAAAATATCTGTGGGGTATTTTGAGCTAAAACTTCACACACACACTCTGGGGACATCAGACACTTATTTTATCTTGTGAAAAGGGCATTATACCACCCCTTAATAAAGATGAAAAAACAGTAACAAATGTATTGCTCCTGGTTAGTTCATGTTAGTTAAATACATTAACTAATGTTAACTAATGAACCTTATTGTAAAGTGTTACCCTTTATTTTTTAAAGTGTATATAGCAAATCTCAACAGCTTGATTGTTTATATTGTCAGAATGTAACGATACAGAATGTAACGTTCAGCTCTAATCTACTAAATGCAACTATAAGGCATGGTTTTCTGTAATTCAACCCTGTCTTTATCTTCCAGATTCTTCAGAACAAAATAAAAAAAGTATAATTTTAGGGCTTCGGTTCATTTTTACCCGCGAGGGAAGGATGAAGGTTAAAAGCAGAAGCTCTGTTCTTTCTTTTCATGTATTGCATGCTCAGATATTCATACAACAAAATATTCTGGTGGCCATGACAACTTTTATGAAAATGATTATAAAAGCCTGTGTTGGCTGGCAACAAAAAAACGCTGGCAGGGAAAAAGTTAAAAGTGTATATAGCAAATCTCAGCTGTAACTGTATAATCGTCCAGCTCTAATCTGCTAAATGTGTCTATAAGGCATGAAGATATTATAGTTTCCACTGTCTCTGTGTTCCAGATTCTTCAGAACATGGTGGGAACGGCTCTCATCATCCTCGTGGCCGTGGGATTTAAGACTAAACTTGCGGCTCTGACGCTGGTGGTCTGGCTTCTGGCCATCAACGTTTACTTCAACGCTTTCTGGACAGTGCCGGCATACAAACCCATGCATGACTTCCTGAAGTACGACTTCTTCCAGACCACGTCTGTCGTCGGAGGCCTGTTGCTGGTGGTGGCGCTCGGCCCGGGCGGCGTGTCCATGGACGAGAAGAAGAAGGAGTGGTGAAGAGGAGAAGAAGAAGAACAGGGCAAAAAATGCTTTTCTTACTCAGTATTTTTGTCTTGTTTCCAGTCCAAATATCTACAAATTCTTAAATCAAGATGCGTTTACTAGATTAGTAAAATGACATGTCTTGTTTTCTGGGGAAATAAATCAAAATTAAGAGAGTTTTTGCTTAAAAAAAGCTAAATGATCTGCCAATGTGGTCAGAAAAATAATGTTAATTCAAACAGAAACAAGATTATTTTTCTGACCGCATTGGCAGATCATTTTGCTTGTTTTAAGCAACAACTCTCTTCATTTTGATTGATTTCCCCAGAAAACAAGACATAATATCTTATAGCATTTTACTCATCTAGTAAATGCATCTTGATTTAAGAGTTTTTAGATATTTGGACTGGAAACAAGACAAAAATACTAAGTAAGAAAAGCATTTTTTGCAGTGACGAAGACGAGAGTTTTTCAGAACAACACGTTCATTACGTCCACTTCCTTTTTATTTTATGCATATCAGTTTTATTCACCAAACGCCACTGATTGCAACAGGTTCTTGTCTCAGTTCTTTCAAACGAGCATTAAAATGAGCCGAAAACAACATAAAACTCTATAAAAGTGTGATGGAAATGCAGATTACGTCACTTCCTCTTTAAGTGCATCAGTTTTATTCACCAAACGCCACTGATTGCAACAAGAACGCCATTTATTTTGTTCACTTCAATCACGTTTTCTCGCATTAGTGTTTCTAATTTACTGCTGGGCGGGACGTTTCTGGTATTTAAAAGCGCTGTTGAGAGACATAAGTGTGTCAATAGTCTGTGAAATGGACTGAACGGGTTGTGAATGACTGATGGAGCAGATCATCATCATCCTGGAGGCTTTATAAGTGTTTGTGGTTTGATTTGTCAGAAACTGCCATTGGAAAACGTTCCTAATGTTGTGCATCTGAACTTCGTCTCAGTCTCGAGTCGTGTGTGAAGTTTAGGACGAGAGCTCCTATTCCTCAACTTGATTTATTGTCTTGCTCAAGTGTTTTCTGTTGATTTATATAAATATATATTAAAAAAGCAATTCATTATATTGATTTTTCAGATGGTTATATTGTATTTTTGATTTTCGGATTTCAGATCATGGCGGAAAAATAAAGCAAAACCAACAAATAATTAAAAATGTGTTCTGATATATCTCAGTTCTTTCAAATGAGCATTAAAATGAGCCAAAAACAACATAAAAATCTTTAAAAGTGTGATTTCTAGACTTGGAAAGGTCATGCAAATTAATGCAATAATTTTGCTAATCAAGCAGCTTCTTCTTCTGTGACTAAATTTTAATAAGTTTCTCTTCTGAGAGGTTTAGACCTTCAGACTGTTCTGACTCGGGTGATCATGTTAGCAAAATGTTAAAACATGTTAATGTGTTAAATCACGCTAACAACATGTTAGCAATGAGCTAATTCATGTTAGTTAGAAATGTGTTAAATCATGCTAGCAAAATACTAAAACATGTTAGCAATGTGTTAAATCATGTTAGCAACATACTACGCATTTAGCAGCATGCTACCAACATGTTAATCATGCTAGCAACATTTAACATGGCAATTATGCTAACAGCATGTTAAAAACTGTTAGCAACGAGTTAAATGTTAACAAAATGTCAGGCTAGCAACATGCTAAAGCATGCTATTAATGTTTTAAATCATTCAAGCAACATGTTATGATAGCAACATGATAAAGCATGCTAGTATTATTTTATTTTTTTTTACTTTCTCTGAGTAAAACCTTCAAACTTTTCAAAGTTATTTTAAACTTTTAGACCAGGCTTTGTCAAGAAGCCATCAAAGTTTGCCATCAAACAACGGTGGAGTGAGAACGGTTCAGAACCGCTAAATCTGCTCACTGAGGTAAACAACAATTACAATATAAATGTGAACATTAACATTGCAGAAACATTACATCATGTGGTTCAAAGTGTTTTTGTCCTGTGCTAATGATGGAATAAATATAATTTAATATGAAGTAAAGCGATTCGATGCACCGATCAGGTTATGATGTTTGAATAGTTGATATGCAATTTTTAATTTAGAGTGTAAGTGTGATTTTTATTTATTTATCAAAAGCGGTTGTCAGATATCATGTTTGCTTTATTGGCCTTTTCCCAGTTTAATTAAATCAATAAATCCATTTTTATAACATCTGGCCCTTTTTATGACTTTGAATTTCCATTGTATATTCAAGCAGAACTAACAATAATGAATGATATTTGTACTTTGCATTACAGAATGAGAATGTTTCATGAAATGTCATATTGCACAAATGTTGATGGCACTAACAATAGGCTTTATTGTCTTTAAAAATACTTAAGACAAAGTGAGCACATATTCTCAAATATTTAATTATGTACACCTGAAATTGAACAAGTCTAAACAGGCCTTTTTAGTGCTTGATTTTCCACTGGAGAAATGTTGTATGGCTGGATCTGATAAATCTGATTGTAAATAAACGGCGTAATCTGACTGGCTAATCCCGCCCCGTGTGGACGCACCCCTGTTGAGCGTGATCTGATTGGCTCATGTGGTCGGGGGGCGTGGCTGAAGACATGTGTGCTGTATCTGGGTGACATCAGACGCTGCAAGCGAACAAACTAGATTTGGATTCGGATCTGAAAGCTTCTTCTCCATAATTCATTTTTATTTGCTGCTGTGTTTAGGTGAGTTCCTGCGTTTTTTTTGGTCTTGTTTTTATGTTCACTATTCTTGTGAATATTAATTTGACGTGATTTAGCCTGTTTACATCTCAACAGGTTGTTGTTCATGCGAACAGTGCTGGGAAATGTTAATGAAACGTTTTAATGATATTGTTGCTGATTCTCATGTAATGCTCTGTTATTTCTGCATGTGTAATAAAAATAGCGTTTTATTTATATAAATGTAGAATTCAAAGTGCAGTTTAATCTATAGTGAGTTAAACTGGCTCAATCATTTATAGACTGATGCTTTTAATCATGTGATGCTGTGTTAAACTCAAACTCCTTCCTTGTGCTTTACTGGCATTTCAGAGGTGAAATAAAATACTCTTAGTATCATCACAGGAGATAACTGATACACACCATGAAAATATTTTTACACCATGAAAATACAGATTTCTTGTTTTTATGGCACTGACATCAGCTTGAATAAGTAAAAAAAAAATCATAATATGATTTCACACATAGGCTCTAAAAGCCAGACAGCCCTAGTATATCCAATTTTAGGTAACACTTTATTTTACAGTGTCCTTGTTACATATGTTACATAACAGTAAATTATAAGCATGCATAATTAATGCAACTAACCCTCAACCAAATCCTGATCCTACATGTAGTTGCTTAATATTACTCAGTACTTAAATATATAATTACACTGTAACAATGACACCTTAACATAAAGTGTAACCCAATTTTACATTCATTTTTTATTTAATGTGGATTTTATGACATTATCTGCATACTATTTTGAATGCAAAGCTGAATTAAAATGTTTTAGTATTATATTTTAATATGCTTCAGCAACTCAATGGGCATTTTTTTTTAATAATGAATATGTCTATTTTACATTCTATTTTGCATTCTTTTTTAATTCAGAGCAATTTTATGATATTACTAAAATTTTGAATGCAAAGCTAACATGGAATAAATGAACCCTTTCACGCATAGAGGTCATCACTACAGTGGACAGCTATTCAAAAAGAAGTTTCTTGTGTATGCATTGGTTTTGTTGGCGTAGTTGCACATAAACCTGTACAGTGACAAACCAGTCAGAAATGGCAAGTTGTGCCGGAATATCACTCCATTCCTTCTATCCCCATGAGAGTCTTGCAAGTAAAAAAGAATTGCATCAAGTAACATCTAAGGAGTCATATCATTGTTAAATTTTCCAAAATTGATTTTAGATTGGGAGGAGAAATCTGATTAATCATCTGTCCACTAAATTGTGTTACTTTACTCGTTACATCGAAGAGTAATCTGATTACATAATGCACATAACTTTTAATGCGTTACTTTACAATTTACGTGCATTACGTAATCAGATTACTTTTTGATGTAACGAGTAAAGTAACACATTACAAGTAACATGCATTAAGTAATCAATTACTTTTGGATGTAACGAGTAAAGAAACATTACAAGTTACGTGCATTACGTAATCAGATTACTTTTGGATGTAACGACTCATGCACGTTACTTGTAATGTGTTACTTTATTCGTTACATCGAAGAGTATTCTGATTACATAATGCACATAACTTTTAATGCGTTACTTTAGTCGTTACATCAAAAAGTAATCTGATTACGTAATGCATGTTACTTTTAATGTTTCTTTACTCGTTACATCCAAAAGTAATCTGATTATTACGTAATGCGTGACTTTACTTATTACATAAAAAAAAAAATCTGATTACGTAATGCGTGACTTTACTTGTTACATCAAAAAAGAAATCTGATTATGTAATGTGTGACTTTACTTATTACATAAAAAAAATAATCTGATTACGTAATGTGTGACTTTACTTATTACATCAAAAAAAATAAAAAATAAAAATCTGATTATGTAATGTGTGACTTGTTACATCAAAAAGTAATCTGATTATGTATTGCGTGTTACTTGTTAATTTCCACAGCCTAAAAAAAACAATAGATTAATGTAGACTTCAGTCTGAGGTTTTCTAAGAGAGGAGATCTACGGTAGAAATATGTCCATTTAATAATAATTATCAGCTAATAAGGATAAATCGACATACTCTGTTAGACTGGAGAGAGCGTGAGCATTTTCTACACAGTTGTTTCCAGAGAGTTGTACCTCCACCAGATCTTTGATGGAATAATTTCCTCATGTTCTGATATCAAAGACACAAGACATTCACAACTATATGAATGTCTCAGTCTGCTGGTCGAATGGGACAAAACTCAATTGCGTTTGCAATAGGCTAATTGGAGTTGTATTATATTTCTGGTATTTATATTTTAGAGTTTTCACATGATTTTATATAATTTGTATTTATTGGTTTGTTAAATACACACATTGATAGTTGTGCTATTGCTGTATTATGTTAGATACAGTATCTCTACAGTTAAAACCCAAAGTGCATACTGTCCATTCAAGTGGACATCTGAAAATCTCTTTGAAAAATAACATACCCTAAAAACAATAAAAACACATAAGAAAAATATCCTGACTGAGGTTGTCATAATACATGCATGAAAGGGTTAATATATAAAAAAATATATTTTAGCAACTCAGTGGGTATTTTTTACAGTGATTATTTTAAGTTCCATTTTGAATTAGTTTTTATTTTTTTTATTTAATGCAGTCTTATTACATTATCAGCATATGATCTTGAATGAAAAAGTGAATTAGAATGTTTTACTATTATATTTTACTATGTTTCAGAAAATCAATGGGTATTTTTTTAAATATTAATGTCTATTTTACATTCTATTTTGCATTGTTTTTTAATTTAATGCAATTTTATGACTTCACTGGTCTACAATTTTTTAGAAGTCAATCTGCTTTAGACATAAAATGTGCTATTTATTATGCATTTTGATTTTCTTTTTTAAACAGTTCACTGGAGAGCCACAGCCCTGCAGAGTTTCAGCTTCAGCCCTAATTAAACACACCTGACCCAGTTCATCGAGTCCCTCTTCTCAATAGAAAACTACAGGTGTGTGTGTTAGAGCTGAACTCTGCAGGGCAGTGGCTCTGTTATATGATTATAGAGATGATATAGGACAGGTTTTTCTGCAGATTAATGTAAGCTTTGTTTTATGACCACATCATCCATGATTATTAGGAATAACATCGTGCAATTAATCGTATGACGCAAAACCAGCTTCAGATTGCATCATTTTCAGTTACACTTTAAGGTGACGAAGTTGCATTGTACTTACTCAAATAAGAACTACTGAATAACATTAATGAACTACAAGTACTTACTGTAGAGTTACGGTTTGGTTTAGGGTTACTTACTATAGTAATAACAGTAAATTATGCATAATTACAAGTAAGTAAGCACATGTAGTAACTACGTCACCTTAAAATAAAGTGTTACCGAATTTTCTATAATCAACGTCTATTTTGCATTCTTTTTTAATTTAATGCAGTTGTAAGGCCGTCTAAATCGGCCCAATGGCGGTTCCCGATAGAACGGGTGAAGGTTTCTGCACGTTTCTGTCTTTCCACGTGGCAAAGTAATTTAATTCCATTTAAGCTTTAATATGACACCATTTTATCACGACCTCGAATTTAGGTTATATTGCCCAACTGGTTATTGGTCAATTATATAATAGTTTAGCAATACATTTGATTATTCTATTTAACTCTTTACGTTATATTTTACTAGAAAGCTATGTTGCTCAGAGAGTCTTGCGCCGTCCGTTTATGCGGATCTCACGGTCACAAACTCGCCGGTCTGATCGATAACCAGAGGTTATGGCTAAAGCGATCCAACAATGTCGCCGCACACGCTTGCTATTGTTAAAAAGTACCCATGTAGCCCTACAGTCACCCATATGACAACTTAGTTAAAGCCCGAACAATAACCAGAGGTTATGACTAGTGCATTAAGATCTTAATAGTATTTTTATCTAGCCCAATATTTGCGACTGCATAACAACTTGGTTAAAATCACGAAGTTAGTCAGGAATCTAGAATCCCACCAGATGTGCCTCACGCACCATCTACTCTGGGATCTACTCTGGGATCTAGTATGGGATCTAGTATGGGGTTTAATCTGGGATCTAGTATTGCATCTAGTATGGGGTCTAATCTGGGATCTAGTATGGGATCTCGTATGGGATCTAGTATGGGGTCTAATCTGGGATCTAGTATTGCATCTAGTATGGGATCTACTCTGGGATCTACTCTGGGATCTAGTATGGGGTTTAATCTGGGATCTAGTATGGCATCTAGTATGGGATCTAGTATGGGGTCTAATCTGGGATCTAGTATGGCATCTAGTATGGGGTCTAATCTGGGATCTAGTATGGGATCTAGTATGTCCTTAACCCTGGACGCAGATTTGCGGAAACATAAGACTTCACTTAATCTACTTGAGAAAATAATTTCAGAGTAATTCAGAATAAAATCAAATGTAACAATTTATTTTGTCAGTATCATGCCAATGTCATAATCATTTCAAAGATAATCAATACAATGACATCAAATGCTCAGAGATAAAGAATAAAAGATGTAGGTTAAACCCGACATTTAGAAAAATATATAATGCTGAAGTCTTTGAGATCCTTCAACATCATGGTCTGATCTGAGGTACAGAATCGCCGCGAGCCTCTTCAGCATTTCTTTATATAGACAGAAAATTTCACATGGAAACATGTGCTAACAATGTGAATTTGCATTCAGAGTTTACACCTTTTGGAAGCAGAATGCCATTAACATCTCTAAACTCTCAAGAACTTTATTACCTTTTGGTTTCCTTCTTTGGGAATGAGACATTTGTTCCAGTCGCACTGAGACATTTCAAATGATACCAAACATGTGTAATACTGTATGATAAAAATTCACATTAAACCATATAGATCTTTGGGTGAATTCTGGTGATCTCAGCATGAGAAAGAAGGAGTGGGGGAAGAGGGAAAGAGTTGTATTCTGAGGTGAGATTTAAATGGTGATGCTAACTTCACAAGAGAGAGTTCAAATGTTAATTTCCTTTGTTTTCTCAAAGAGTTGCTCTCTCTTCCAGTTCTTCCAGTTTTTCCAGTCTTACACAGTTTTTATGAAAGTAGCAAAGCTGAAATATAATGTTTTATTATTATATTTGGCTGTTCTGCTCTACTTACAGCAGCACTGGAGCTGCATGAACAAAAACCTAATAGTCACATGATGAATGACCCTGGTTTACTGACTCAGCCTTCTTCTTCTGATGTTTGACCTCTGTGTGTTGTGGTGAAGGTCACCGGAGATGTCGAAGGGTTTGGTGGTTCTGGCGTACAGTGGAGGTCTGGACACTTCCTGTATTCTGGTCTGGCTCAAGGAACAGGGATACGATGTGATCGCCTACCTGGTAACTCTATACCTCACAAAACACATTTGCATAAATCACAAATCATTTCCTTCAGGGAAACTGTGATGACTGCCAAAAAAGATTTTCTTACTCAGTATTTTTGTCTTGTTTCCAGTCCAAATATCAAAAAATTCTTAAATCAAGATGCATTTACAAGATGAGTAAAATGCCATTAGATATTATGTCTTGTTTTCTGGGGGAAAAAAATCAAAATAAAGTGAGTTTTTGCTTAAAACAAGCAAAATGATTTGCAAATGGGGTCAGAAAAATAATCTTGTTTCCGTTTGAATTAACATTATTTTTCTGACCCCATTTGCAGATCATTTTGGTTGTTTTGTTTTTTTTTTCTCCAGAAAACAAGACATAATATCTAATGGCATTTTACTCATCTTGTAAATGCATCCTGATTTAAGAATTTTTAGATATTTGGACTGGAAACAAGACAAAAATACTGAGTGAGAAAAGCATGTTTTGCAGTGATGACAGTTAAGAGGCGAGTCTTGAGTGTTGAAATGCAGGAAATTATTTTCTTCACGTGATTCACAGTTAATGCAAGACTTGTGAAGACTCGCTCAGCAAGCGTTTTCCTCTCGTCCGGGAATCGTTCTCTGAAACCATGTGGCAAACGCTGCTGTTTTCATGGCCTGATGCTTTACTGACACCAGAACAATAGTGGCGTCGTCAGGAACAATGAGCCTGTCGGCGATCATCACGTCATGAGCTCAGGAACGCACCGACTTTTGTTTTATGTTGCATAATAACACATTTTGTGAGGATTCACATTCAAAGCTCCACAACGGTTTCCCTGCCATTGTGCAAAGGTTTGCTTATGCACACGTCGTAGTTTTTGACAAAAAGCAATTTTTCCAGCTCTTTGTTCAAAATTATGCTTTTTTTATGCACCTCATATTCAAGTGTTGATAAGAAGCTAGAGTTAAATGGTTCATGTTTGTTTAAAAGCAGAGGATCTGTACTTAATTTAGATTTATTGGATGTTCAGATGTTCATACAACAAAATATTCTGGAGAAAGTTTGTGAAAATGATCAAAAATATTGGCGCTGGCTGGCAACTTTTAAAACAAAACTCTGGCGGGGAAAGAGTTAATATTTAGTGTTTTTTTGTATTTTAATTTTAGTTAAGGTTTTAGTCATTTTTTTTGTAGTTTTTATTCATTTTTATTTAAACTAATGAAAATGAGAAATTTTATTTATATTTTTATATATATTTTATGTTTTAGTTAGTTAAGTTACATTGTTAACATTAATTAACAATGACAAACACTTCTGAAGCGTTTATTAATCTCAGTTAATATTAATTTCAACATTTGCTAATACATTATTGTTGTGTCTGTTAAGATTATTTAATGGATCTGAGCTGACATGAACTTGTTTTTATTAACTAACGTTACCAAAAATTAATACACACTATAACAAATGAATTGCTTAATGCCAGTGTTATTAATATTTTGAATTAGCTTTTATTTTTACATTTTTTGTTTAAATTTTAGTCATTTCATCATGTGCTTTTGTCATTTTATTAGTGTTTATTTTTATATTAATATTGCTATTTATGTTTATTTTTTGTGTTTTAGTTAGTTTTAGTTCAAGATTTTCATCTAACATTTAGATTTTATTTCATTTCAGCTTTATTTCATTTAATAGTTTTAGTTAACAATATTATTGAATGCATTAAGTAAGTAAAGTAAGTATAAAAACCCAGTTGGATTTATCGATCTCTCATGATAAACCACATAAAGCTGAACGCGTGTCTGAAGTGGATTCTGGTACATGGATGTTTCGTGTAAAGCGTAACTCGTAATGAACTTCACTACAAGTTTGTTTAATTATTTAATCATGACCTAACAGTGGAGTTGATGATTGAATTTCTAAAGCTGGCTAAATGTGTTGCAATGCTGTGCTGCAATGCAGAGGTTTATAATTATCCAGAGAAGTCTGAGTCAGGACAGCGATTCACAATGAAACAATGGAGTTTTTTGAGTGCATTGAGGAAGTGCACTAACACTATTCTCGACTGTGATGTGAGGTAATGAGGAACTGAAGAGATTGTAAATGGTCTGATAAAATTGCGTAAAAAAAAAACTAGAACAATAATGAATATCTTCTTGATTCTTTTCTCGTCTGAGTGCTTTTGTATTACACATTTCTCAGATGCTTTCATCTAAAGCTACTTGCATTGCATTCAAAGTAGACATTTCATCAGTTCATGCATTCCCTCAAACAAACCTATGAAGCTGTCCTTGCTTGTGCCGTGCTTTTAGTTTAGTTTAGTTTAGTTTAGTTTAGTTTAGTTTAGTTTAGTTTAGTTTAGTTTACTTTAGTTTACTTTAGTTTACTTTAGTTTGAATTGGTTGTGGTTTAGTTTAGCTTGGTTTAGTTTAGTATAGTTTAGTTTACTTTAGTTTAGTTTGGATTGGTTGTGGTTTAGTTTAGTTTACTTTAGTTTAGTTTACTTTAGTTTGGATTGGTTGTGGTTTAGTTTACTTTAGTTAAGTTTACTTTAGTTAAGTTTACTTTAGTTAAGTTTACTTTAGTTTAGTTTACTTTAGTTAAGTTTGGATTGGTTGTGGTTTAGTTTAGTTTACTTTAGTTTAGTTTACTTTAGTTAAGTTTGGATTGGTTGTGGTTTAGTTTACTTTAGTTTAGTTTACTTTAGTTTAGTTTACTTTAGTTAAGTTTGGATTGGTTGTGGTTTAGTTTAGTTTACTTTAGTTAAGTTTACTTTAGTTAAGTTTACTTTAGTTTAGTTTGGATTGGTTGTGGTTTAGTTATTTTAGTTTAGTTTAGTTTAGTTTAGTTTAGTTTAGTTTAGTTTACTTTAGTTTACTTTAGTTTACTTTAGTTTGGATTGGTTGTGGTTTATTTTACTTTAGTTTACTTTACTTAAGTTTGGATTGGTTGTGGTTTGGTTTAGTTTGGTTTGGTTTGGTTTAGTTGTGGTTTAGTATAGCTTGGTTTAGTTTAGTTTACTTTACTTTAGTTTACTTTAGTTTAGTTTAGTTTACTTTAGTTTGGATTGGTTGTGGTTTAGTTTAGCTTGGTTTAGTTTACTTTAGTTTAGTTTGGTTTAGTTTACTTTAGTTTGCTTTAGTTTAGTTTACTTTAGTTTGCTTTAGTTTAGTTTACTTTAGTTTACTTTAGTTTGGATTGGTTGTGGTTTATTTTACTTTAGTTTACTTTACTTAAGTTTGGATTGGTTGTGGTTTAGTTTAGCTTGGTTTAGTTTAGTTTAGTTTACATTAGTTTACATTAGTTTAGTTTGGATTGGTTGTGGTTTGGATTGGATGTGGTTTAGTTTACTTAAGTTTACTTTAGTTTACTTTACTTAAGTTTGGATTGGTTGCAGTTTAGTTTAGTTTAGTTTAGTTTAGTTTAGTTTAGTTTAGTTTAGTTTAGTTTAGTTCGGACCAGATGAGGTCTGGTACACCGGACTAGGTTATTTTTTGTTGTTTTTGATGATCTGTTTTCTTACACTAATCACTCTTTTTCACATTAAAGGCTAACATTGGACAGAATGAGGACTTTGATGCTGCCCGGAAGAAAGCTGAGAAACTTGGAGCCAAGAAGGTAAAGACCGATAAACGCTGATCACAGCTGAAGTGCACTAGAATGTGTCATGAATGTTTGTTTTCATAATGCTTCAGTGCTTATGGTAAAGCGTATTTTAATCATGATCACGACTGAGTTAAATTAAGTTATATAAGCTCTAGTTGTGTCGTGGCGACATCATGTGGTCAACATGTGAACGTGACGTCTGATTGGCTGGAACTCACTGAGGTCTGAAGTGGGATATTAAATTTGGGATATTCCCATGTCCAACCTCGTCTTAAACGCAGCATTAAGGCCCATTCACACCAAGAACGATAACTACAAATAAAACTATAACGATAACTATAACTATATTAGCGTCCACATTAGCGGACGATAACGTTTTGTTTATTTTAAGTGCTACTGCAGATTTTTAGAACTAGGCCTATATCTTTATCGTTATAATGTTGGCTTGACAAACATGTTAAAACACATTAACAACATGCTAATTAATGCTAGCAGTGTGTTAAAACATGCTAGAAACATGCTAATTCATGCTAACATGTTAAAAACATCTTAAATCGTGCTAGCAAGCAACATGTTAATTAATGCTAGCAATATGTTAAAACATGTTAAATAATGCTAGTGACATGCTTATTCATGTTATCAACATACTAATTAATGCTAACAATATGTTAAATCATGTTAGCAATGTGTTAAAACATCAGCAGCATGATAATTCATGTTAACAATGTGTTTAAACCTGTTGTTTCATGTTAGCAATGTGCTAAAGAATGTTAGTAAAATGCTAATTCATGCTAGCAAAGTGTTAAATCAATCTAGCAATGTGGTAAAACATGCAAGCAACATGCTAATTCATGCTAGCAAATTGTTAAATCATATTAACAATGTTAATTCATGTTAGCAACAGACTAATCCATGCTAACAACATGTTAAAACATGCTAACAACGTGCTAATTCATGGTAGCAGTGTCTTTCTCTCTTTCTCTTTCTACTTTACTAAATAAACTTTAACTTTAAACTAAACTATACTTATAAAACATTTTATTAAACGCTTATAAAACTTTCAAAAGCCAACATCAAAGTTTTTCCCAACAAACTTTACTCATCTAGTCTTTATTGTTCTTGGTGTGAACGGCCCTAGTCATGGAAAAAAAAGTTTATTCAAAATTAGCACTAGTTTTAATTTTTGTATTTTCTGTTTTTAATTTACCTTTTGTTAGTTTTAGTAGTTGCAAAGTGTAATAAGCTTCTGCTTCATCCCATTCCTTTTCGAACATAGTGCAGTTATCCTTATAATACTTTATAGATGTTGTTTTTTCTTTCGGTATGTTGCAACATACTTATTGTATTTTTATATTTTATTTTATTTGTATCTTTTTGTGTTGTTCAAAATAAAAACAAAGGAAAAAAGAAAGAAAAAAGTGTTCCAGAAGTTTCTAAAATGACAATCCTGTTTATATTATAATCCTGCTCATTATATCTGCATTAAATTATTACATGTTTAAATTAATACGTTTTTAATACGCTAACTATGACTTTGTATATTTACATTTCTGAAATACTTAACTTAGACAGTTCCCTCTGATAAGAAATCACTGCGAATTGTAATATGGACTCATGCACTTTCTGTAAAGCTGCAAAAAGATTGAATCCAATATTGGGTGATAATATTGCATAACAAGTGATTTATAAGCTATTTTTTTTGTCCGGTCATTTTTGACCGGGAACACCACAAGTGTGACAGTGTGCCATTTTGTACAAAATAAAAGTTTTTCAAAACAAAATTCCTGGTGAAAAATTAAAGTAGACTAGTGTGATCAACAGTGCAAATTTTCTTCTGATTTTATTTCATATTTCCAAAATTATTCAAAAATAATGTTTTTTTTACTCAAAAAATGAGATGCCTACTATCATAAATAAATGAGACTCATGCACTTTCTGTAAAGCTGCTTTGAAATGATGTGTATTGTGAAAAGTGCTATACAAATAAACGTGAATTATTGAGTGAAGCATTGGTGATGTCCGTTTACCTGGAAGTGATGTGTGTGTGTGTGTGTGTTTCAGGTGTTTGTTGAAGACCTGCGCAGTGAGTTTGTGGAGGAGTTCATCTGGCCGTCGGTTCAGGCTAACGCCGTCTACGAGGACCGCTATCTGCTGGGCACGGCGATCGCTCGCCCCTGCATCGCTCGACGTCAGGTCCAGATCGCCCAGCAGGAACGAGCTCAGTTTGTTTCTCACGGAGCCACAGGAAAGGTGCCGAAAACCATTATCAATCTTGAAAACTGCTTAATCATTTTGTGAAAACAAAACAAAAATTACTGACCCCAAACTTTTTTTTAGGGGGCACAACGTAACGCTTTTGGTAAATCTACTTAGGGTTCAGAGTATTTATTTTTCCCCAAATTAATTTCACACATGTCTAGTACAATTATGTTAAATATGAATAAGTTCAATATTAATGTTGCTTGCAGTTCCGATGTTGCTAGGCAACCACAAACAGCCTGCAGTAACTCAGGCATACAATGTCCAATCTGCCCCAAACTTCACATGTTTGATAAGAGTCCTGTCCTGAACACATGACCATATGCTCATATTTGGTAATAGCAATAGCGCCACCTGCTGGTAGCAGGAAGTGTGGCAAATACAAATTACTTTGACATAGTCCTCCTATATTTACATACTGTGCTCTGTGTTTCCTAAAGCCGCCGGGTGGCGGTGGCACGGGTGCGAGGGCCCTTTTCATCGCTGCTTGCAGCTTTAATGTGGTTTTGTTTTATTAATACAGTGTATGCTTTTTTTTATTAAAACTTATTTTTAATTTCTTTTCTTAAATAAGTCACAAAAAGCTGCATTTATTTGATCTAAAATACAGTAAAATTTGTAAATATTATTATAATGTAAATCATCTGTTTTCTATGTGAATATATAGTAAAGTGTAATTTATTCCTGTGATCAAAGCTGAATTTTCAGCATCATTACTCCAGTCTTCAGTGTCACATGATCCTTCAGAAATCACTCTAATATGATGATTTGATGATCAGGAAACATTTATGATTATTATCAGTGTTGAAAACAGGTGTGCTGTTGTGTTGTGTTATGATACACTGATGAGATGTTCAGGGCGTTTGCTCAACTGGCTTGTTGGAGTTTGTTAACTGGGTTTGGTTGATTTACAGTGAAAACACCAGAACTGAACGACACTGATGAGAACATTGAGATGATCTGATGTTCAGATTCTGGCAGCATCAGATTATGATTCATTGATTAATTACTTTATTATCCCCATGGGGAACATGCGTTTCAACATGCGGACACACAAATAACCAACAATGTACATAAATAAAAAAAAACGAAAAACACCCAATAAAAATAAAAGCCCCGCTCAGTAAACTCTACTAACACTAATTTTAGGAAGGATTTTTTTATTTAATGTTCATTGTTCAGAGTCACAATCATTCAATCAAAGGTAGTTTGACTTCCTTCTCAACTAATTATTAGTTAAAATATATATATTTTTCATTGGTATGACAGTGTTGGTCTTCGCAAAAGTTTGTAATAGTTAAAACTTATTAGAATTTATTTTTCTTAAATAAGTCACAAAAAGCTGCATTTATTTGATCAAAAATACAGTAAAATTTGTACATATTATTATAATCTAAAATACCTGTTTTCTATGTGAATATACAGTAAAGTGTAATTTATTCCTGTACATTTTCAGCATCATTACTCCAGTCTTCAGTGTCACATGATCCTTCAGAAATCACTCTAATATGATGATTTGATAATCAATTATTTCTGGGGCTCAAATATTAACATTGGTGGTTCTTACTCTTATTATTATCATAATTATCTTTTTCTGCTTCATATTTTTGTGGCTTTATTTTTAATAAATTACACTTTACTGTATATTCACATAGAAAACAGATATTTTAGATTATAATAATATTTCACTGTTTTTAAAGTATTTTTGATCAAATAACTGCACCCTTGGTGAGCAGGAGAGACTCATTTAAACATTAATAAATCTTAAATATTATTCAAACTTTTGGCCTGTAGTGTATTGACATCTATTAGTGCAGATACAGCATCATGCAGACTCTATCCAGTTACACGGTGGAACATCCTTATGGTAGAAATATAGAGTAAAGTAGAGAAAGATAAGTAGAATAAAAGCTTTTTATGTGTATAAGTGCAGTTTCATCAGTTTCATCAGTAGATGGCGGCGGACGCCTGTTCTGTGACCCTGATCAGGCTTGAGTTGATTTAGGAAGTTGATTATGGTTTATCATTATTATTATTATTATTATTATGGTTTAGGATTTGATTATCTTCTCTATATTAGCAGCGATTCACAATCAGAAGAAAATATTAGCTAGTGTCAGTATTTCAACAATTTAACAACACATTCACATGTTTGCTGTTCTCTGGTGATGGTTAATGGTCGGGTTACATGCTAAACAAATAAAATATTACATTTTTTAATGTCTTACTTTTTCTAAAATTAATTATTAGCTTTCATCAAATGCTGCTAGACTTTACAGAAGTAAATGTGTCCATTAATTACTGAAACACCAACTGAGGATGATGTCAGGTGTGTTAATCATTACTTTTATGAAGACCATGCTAAAAAAGAAAATGAAATGCACAACTCATCTAGACCTGGAAAAGTAATGGAAATTAATAAAATCTTAAAAAGTCATGGAAATTAAGTCATGGAAATTAATAAAATCTTAAAAAGTCATGGAAATTAAGTCATGGAAATTAATAAAATCTTAAAAAGTCATGGAAATTAATAAGGTCTTAAAAAGTCATAGAAATTATTAAAATATTAAAGTCGTGGAAATTATGAAAATATTAAAGTCGTGCAAATTATTAAAATATTAAAAAGTCATGGAAATGAATAACATCTTAAAAAGTCATGGAAATTATTAAAATCTTAAAAAGTCCTGGAAATATAATAAATATTTAAAAAATCATGAAAATGAATAAGATCTTAAAAAGTCATAGAAATTATTAAAATATTAAAGTAGTGGAAATTATTAAAATTTTAAAAAGTCGTGGAAATTATTAAAATCTTAAAGTCGTGGAAATTATTAAAATTTTAAAAAGTCATGGAAATTATTAAAATCTTAAAGTCGTGGAAATTATTAAGATCTTAAAAAGTCGTGGAAATTAATAAAATCCAAAAAAGTCATGGAAATTTCTATAATGAATATAACAATATTGATCAATGATGCAAACAGAATTGAATAAACCGACACCATGTCATTATTCAGATCAAGTCAGTTCAGTTCAATAACTGTGTAAAGATCATCAGTTATTTTAATCATAATGGAGTTATCTCTATGAAGTGCACAGCTCATGCCTCATGAATCCGCTCATAAACGCGAGAGTGTGTGTAATGTGTCGTGTGTGTGTTTCAGGGGAACGACCAGATCCGCTTCGAGCTGACGTGTTACGCGCTCTATCCTGGAGTTCAGGTCAGTGAACATCATCATCATCATCATCATCTTCATCAGTTATAGAAGTCCATCATCCCTCTCTCTGTCTCTCCGTCTCTCACCTCTCATTCCTGATCACCAGATCATCGCTCCGTGGAGGATTCCCGAGTTTTACAACCGTTTCCGTGGAAGGAAGGACCTGATGGAGTACGCAGAGGTACATGTAGAACTATTACTATATATATATACATATACATGACGTCAAAATTCACATTTATTTGTACAGCG
>CM040820.1:1392500-1410000 GCA_022828995.1 Vimba vimba | reverse complement strand
TTTGTCACACTTATTATTATTTTAGCAAATGTTCGAAATGCACAAAAGAGAGAAAAAAATATAATTTCAATGATTTTCAGCTTCTCAGTTCATGTTCGTATTTTAAGTTATTTTAAGGAAATAAAATTACATTTGGGGTAAATGAAATGAGCTGATATGGCCCACATTTTGCACAGACACACACAAAGACACACACACACACTCACACACACACACACACACACACACACAGACTCGAACACACACACAGACACACACACACAGACACACACAGACACAAACACACACACACTCTCACACACAGACAGACTTACTCACAGACACACACACACACACACACTCACACACACACAGACAGACAGACAGACAGACAGAGACACTCACACACAGACTCACTCACAGACACACACACACACACACACACACACACACACACACACTCACACACAGACTCGAACACACACACACAGACACACACACACACTCTCACACACAGACAGACTCACTCAGACACACACACACGCACTCTCTCTCTCACACACACACACACACACACACACACACACACACACACACACACACTCACACAGACTCCAACACAGACACACACACACAGACACACACAGACACAAACACACACACACACACACACACACACACACACAGACAGACTCACTCACAGACACACACACACACACACACAGACAGACAGACACACACACACACACACACACAGACAGACACACAGAGACACACACAGATAAACACACACAGATAGACACACACACACAGACAGACAGAGACACGCACACAGATAAACACACACACAGATAGACACACACACAGATAGACACACACATACACACACACATTCACACACACATAGACGCACTCACACACAAAGAGACACAAACACACACACACACACTCTCACACACAGACAGACTCACTCACAGACACTCAGACAGACAGACAGAAACACACACACACACACAGAGACACACACACAGATAGACACACACACAGACTCACACACAGACACACACACAGACACACAAACACTCACACACACTCTCACACACAGACAGACTCACTCACAGACACACAGACACTCACACACACACACTCTCTCTCACACACACACACACACACATTTTGCACCGATTTTCCATTTGATTTAATGCCGCCAACATCATTTGGACTCTTTCTGCAGGACGATGCGAAGACAAACACAAAATCTCATTCAGTTTTCTCCATTTTCACACACATCGCATGGACTGGACTCGTCAGGCTCAGCCGGTCCGCGCCGTTATTTCACAGAAACATGACGTTTATTTAATTTAAGGGACCATTTGGATCCAATCGAGTGCAAAAAGCAACACCTTTGAGCTCAAAAATAATTATATCGAGCTAATATTTGCCGTACTTGAGATTGTAAGTTAATATTTCAGTAATTTAACAGTTCTAAAAGATCAAACCAACATGTTTGTTTAATTTATGGGATGATTTGGGTGAGTTTTAGCCTGATTATATTCAGCTAGAAATCAGCTTCATCTAAAGAACAATCCTACAATAATAACTAGAAGCTTGTGTTTTACTCAAACTCCGTGCATTTAAAGCGAGTGATGGATTTGTGCCGACGTCTGATCAGAAGCCGTGAGACGTCAGAGTCACACTCTCTAATTTCAGCCTTTCAGACGTTCTTCAAATGGCTTTTAAAGCCGTTCCTGCCGCGTCTCGCAGCTTTATCTCCGGACAGGCATTACTGAAGCAGAAAACACTGAAAGTCCGGCGTTTAGTTAAAGCGACGGTAAAGAGCGCCGGGCATTTGCGCTGAGATTAGTTATCTGTGATGATGTTTGTCTGGTAAAGGTTTCCGTTTAAACGCACCCGGTGTTTATCCTGCATCTTTCCCTGCAATTCACCTCAGATGAGGAGATATGAGTGACAGCTCACTGTAATCTGGGGCAATCAGCAGAGGAAACACCATCTGATGCACACACACACACACACACACACGCACGCACACACACACACACATATACATATGCAGACACGCAGACACACACACACACTCTCTCACACACACTCACTCACTCACACACACACACACACACACACACGCACATATACATATGCAGACACACTCACTCACACACTCACTCTCTCACACACACTCACTCACTCACACACTCACTCTCTAACACACACAGAGTCACTCACTCACTCACTCACACACACACACACACTCACTCACTCACACACACATATATACTCACTCACTCACTCACTCACTCACTTACTCACTCTCACACACACACAAACACACACTCACTCACTCACTCACTCACACACACAGATACTCTCACACACACACACACACACAAACACTCACTCACACACACACAGATACACACACACAGAGATACTCACTCACTCACTCACACACACACACACACACACACACAGATATGCTCACTCACTCTCTCACACACACACACACACACACACACACACACACTCTCTCTCTCTCTTTCTCTCTCACACACACACACACACACACACACACTCACACAAAGACAGACACACATACACACACACACACACACACACTTCTCCTAGTGGAAGTGCTTCAGTCTGGCATGAAGACTTGATGAGTTTTCAAACCATGCGACCTTTTATTTTAGTCTTTTGCTCACATGAAAATAAATAAACAATAGGGGATTTCGGAACAATGCCATAGAAGAACCGATTTTGGTTCCTTTAAGAACCTTTCAGTGATCAGTTCTTAAAAGATCCATTTTGTCGCAGTATATAGAACAACTTAATAATCTAAAGAACTTTTTTTTTCCACTTTAAAGAACCTTTTTTTGCGTTGGAAAGATTATTTGGCATCGATGGTTCCATGAAGAACCTTTAACATCCATGGAACCACTAACGGTTCTTCAGGTTTAGGTTCTATTTTCAAACTGTTCTTCACACTAAGCAAACATGAAAATGTTTAATTTAATTGCTAAATTAGTTCTGAACTGTGAGATGATGTTCAGCTAAACCTGTGGTTTCTGATGTTTGATAGACTCACGCACCTTCAGATATTTTCCAAATGACCGTGAACCCGGAAGATTCACCCAAAGAACCAGATGTGCTGGAGATCGAGTTCATTAAAGGTCAGTGAGTGTGTTTCCATCGTCACTCACACTTTCAGTCACACAGTATTATTATTTCTGTTACAAATATTCAGATTATCACAGAAGTTCTGGGATAAAAGTTTATAGTTGGGATATAATCACTGATGATCAAAATGTAATGATCATAATAGAGTAAATCACCTGTTGAAAGTAACTTGATGCTTCAAATAAAGATTGTATTATTACATCGTTACACCAGTAGGTGGAGACAGGAGACTGTTAGACATGTGTGAGTCACTGAATCATTCATTCAAGAGATTCGTTCAAAAACACTGATTCATCCTGTAATGAAACAAGTGAAGTATTTAAGTGAGTCATTGAATCATTCATTCAAAAGATTTGTTCAAAAACACTGATTCATCCAGTAATGAAACAAATGAAGTTTTTATGAGTGAGTCATTGAATCATTCATTCAAAAGATTCGTTCAAAAATACTGATTCATCCAGTAATGAAACAAGTGAAGTTTTTATGAGTGAGTCATTGAATCATTCACTCAAGAGATTCGTTCAAAAAACACTGATTCATCCAGTAATGAAACAAGTGATTTCTTTATGAGTGAGTCATTGAATCATTCATTCAAAAGATTTGTTCAAAAATGCTGATTCATCCAGTTATGAAACAAGTGAAGTATTCAAGTGAGTCATTGAATCATTCTTTCAAAAGATTTGTTCAAAAACACTGATTCATCCAGTACTGAAACAGGTGAAGTATTTAAGTTAGTCATTGAATCATTCACTCAAGAGATTCGTTCAAAAACGCTGATTCATCCAGTAATGAAACAAGTGAAGTATTCAAGTGAGTCATTGAATCATTCTTTCAAAAGATTTGTTCAAAAACACTGATTCATCCAGTACTGAAACAGGTGAAGTATTTAAGTAAGTCATTGAATCATTCACTCAAGAGATTTGTTCAAAAATGCTGATTCATCCAGTTATGAAACAAGTGAAGTATTCAAGTGAGTCATTGAATCATTCTTTCAAAAGATTTGTTCAAAAACACTGATTCATCCAGTACTGAAACAGGTGAAGTATTTAAGTGAGTCATTGAATCATTCACTCAAGAGATTCGTTCAAAAACGCTGATTCATCCAGTAATGAAACAAGTGAATTCTTTATGAGTGAGTCATTGAATTATTCACTCAACCCATTTTTTTTATTAATTCATTCAGATTAATTACACATTTTTAAATAAACTGCAGCAATTAACATTTTATCAGGACCTCTAGTAAATAAATCACGTTATTTTGTTTAGTTATCTATTCAGAATCGTGGGAGAATCTTGATTCTATTTGAAAGAAAAATTGTGATCCTCAGTTCATCCAGAATCGTGCCGCTCTAATTCAAGAATGCCGTGGAATAAGATTGATCTCTTTTTAAAGGAGACGCTCATTATGTGCAGAAGTGAGAGTAGCTTCAACATTTGAAAAGTGTAAAACAGTTTATATGTATTTCACTAAATAATTTGGACTTTATTTGGTTGTGTTCCAAATTTGATGTTGATATCACAAAAATTGAGCCGCTAAAATGTTTTAAAGTACCATTTTCAAAACTGTTGATACGTTTTGAGTGTTTTAGCTTTCCAGTGATTTATGATGATTATGAAAATATTGATATTTAGATTTGCTATATATCATTATATGTGAGTGTACTGTGTGCATGCAGATGAAGTAATAAATATGAATATGAATAAAATAAATACAGTTCGCATTTTGCAAGAATATTGACAGTTAACACGCTAAAGCAATAAAGGTAAAAGTTTTTATTTTTAGTGCTGGTTTACTACTATCTAAAATATTAATTGCACTAAAAAATGAATGTAATTTTATTAGCTGAGTGATCAATTAATTAATCTAATGTAGCCTAAATAAATTGCATGTCAAGTCAAATTTATGTGTAAAGCGTTTTTTCAAAATACACATTATATCAAAGCAGAAAATCATAATATTTATAATATCTTCATGCCTTATAGTTTAAAGATGGGCATTTTGCAATCAAGCATTTGATTTTTGCTATATAGTATGTATCACTTTACTGTATATATGCAGATAAAGAGCTGTGTTATTAATATAGTTTGCATTTTGCATCGATATAAACAGAATTTGCTGTAGGATATGATGAAAAAGCAGTGGAATGTTAGATTTTCACTCAAAGAAACTGTTTTCAAGCAGTTAAACAAAGTGCGTCAGGACTTCGTTCGCATATTTTTGTGGTGAATTAGAATCTCAATAGTTGAGCGGGACCCCAGCGAACTAGTAATGTGATTTTATCAGACAGCGACGTCATTGTGCTCTATGATCCGTTTTGATCGGCCATCAGTATTCATAGATATTTGAGCACGTCCATTTAATGTCCATGAGAAAAGCTTGTTTTAGTGATTCTCACAATGGCGGCCCCCCCGTCAACGCCCCGCTCCTGTAAAGACCTGGTTTATCTTTCTATTCTCCTGCCTCTTTTCTTCTGCTCACTTTCTCAGCACTCTCTCTCTCTCTCTCTCTCTCTCTCTCTGTCTCTCTCGTTGATAAAAAAGAATTTTAACTACCAAACCTTTTCCCTCTTGTCATTTTAACCCCCGTTTCTTTTGCCACGTCTTCTCCGGCTCCTCAAAAGGGGAACAAAAACAAAAAAAAAAGAGGAAAGAGTGGAAAAATGTAAATAAATTATATGTTATTAGTTTTCATGTTAATTTTAGCTTAATTTTTAGTAATTTCATCATGTGTTTTTGTCATTTTATTATTTAAATAAATCGACATGAAATATATAGTCTGGAATATGTACTTTTATGGTGTTTTTTTCCCAATATTTGTCATTATTTACTCTAAACTCATATTCTCTTGAGCTCTGCAAATCTTCACGCATCTCTTTTCCATGCAACAATCATATGATCAATAAGTTGACAGCATATGTTTTTATATTGCAACTCATCAAAATAAGTTTTTTATAAGTTATGCAAGATTCAACTCATTTTTTAAAGTCATTTTAATGTAATTTAAGTTGAAATTAGTTTAACATCCAAGTTGATTGTACTTAAAAATTTTAGGTAGCAACTTTTTTTGTCACAGTGACTCCAACATGCGTCATATCTCGCAGTCAAACATACGAGGAAAAAGCGTCATGTGACTTCAGAACAGTCTTTTTATTAGATTTTTTTAATATTTTGAATGTTATTTTATTCGTTTTTTAGCTTTTTATGTTAATTTTAGCTTAATTTTTTTAAAAATATGCTTTTGTCATTTTAATATTGAAATAAATAGACATGAAATATGTAGTCTGGAATATATACTTTTATGGTGTTTTTTCCCCAATATTTGTCATTATTTACTCTAAACTCATATTAATTTCTGAAAATCTTCACGCAGATCTTTTACATGCAACAAAAATTACATGATCAATAAGTTGACAGCACGTTTTTACATTGCAGCTCATCAAAATTATTGTTTTAAGTCAGTTTAATTGTTGAAATTAGTTTAACATCCAAGTTGATTGCACTTTTACTTTCAAAAATGTCATAAATGAGAGTTTGCCGAGACGTTTGAAGCCGTTAACGTCCAACATGCGTCATATCTCGCAGTCAAACATCACGGCAAACGTAGCAGAGCCATATTTGATATGAGAGAAAGCATCATGTGACTTCAGAACAGTCATTTTAGTTTGTTTATATTTTGAATTAGCTTTCATGTTCATTTTAGCTTAATTTTTAGTCATTTCGTCGTGTGCTTTTGTCATTTTATTATTTAACTAAATAGACATGAAATATATACTTTTATGGTGTTTTTTTTGCTGTGTTTTGGAGCTTGACTGACATGGTCTGATGGGACAACTCCGGTTTTTTATTCCACAGAAAAGCATCATAAGAGTTTGCGCATATAAAGCAATGATTGGATGATTTTAACGTTGGGTCGGACTGTCCGGCTTGCTCTTTTAGGCGTGATTATTCTCACAGGGCTTTGCGTTTACAGCTGTGAAAGGACGAGCAGGGACATGATTGGCAACTGTGAGCGTGATAAATGCTAATGAGACCCGTGTTGGGATCTTTTCTTTCTTTCTTTCTTCTCCTCCCTCTTTTCCTCCCCCGTTCAGATCCTCCACCTCTGGCCTCCGAGCGGCTCGTTTCACACTGGGAATAAGTCGAGTATTCTCCGTGATTTATTTCTGGGAGTGTTTGAGAGGACCGTCGAGATCGAGAACACTCTCAGACTTCTGGAGATCTAGATCTAGACTTCAGTGAAACCAGAAGCTCTTCGCATTTTAAAAACAAATATATGTCATTTATTTTACAGTAAGATACACATTCAAGAGGATAAAACAACAGATATATTGTTGAAAAGAAAGAATATAGTTTGTTTGTCTATCTATCAATCTATCCGTCTATCCATTTTTCTATCTATCTATCTATACATCTATCTATCTATCTATCTATCTATCTATCTATCTATCTATCTATCTATCTATCTATCTATCTATCTATCTATTCATCTATCTATCTATCTATCTATCTATCTATCTATCTATCATCCATCAATTTTTTCTATCTGTCTGTCTATCTTTCTATCCATCTATCTATCCATCTATCTATCTATCCATCATCCATCCATTTGTCTGTCTATCTTTCTATCCATCTATCAGTCTATCTGTCAATCCATGCATTTGTCTGTCTATCCATCCATCCATCCATCCATTTTTCTATCTGTCTATCCATCCATCTATCCATCATCCATCCATTTGTCTGTCTGTCTGTCTATCCATCTATCTATCTATCTATCTATCTATCTATCTATCTATCTATCTATCTATCTATCTATCTATCTATCTATCTATCTATCTATCTATCTATCTATCTATCTGTCTGTCTGTCTGTCTATCCATCCATCTATCAATCTATCCATCCATCTATCTATCTATCCATCCATCCATTTTTCTATCTGTCTATCCATCCATCTATCTATCCATCATCCATCCATTTGTCTGTCTATCTTTCTATCATCTATCTATCCATCCATCTATCTGTCTATCCATCTATCTATCTATCTATCTATCTATCTATCTATCTATCTATCTGTCTGTCTGTCTGTCTGTCTGTCTGTCTATCCATCCATCCATCTATCAATCTATCCATCCATCCATTTGTCTATCTATCTATCTATCTATCAATCCATCTATCTATCTATCCATCATCCATCCATTTGTCTGTCTGTCTATCTATCTATCTATCTATCTATCTATCTATCTATCTATCTATCTATCTATCTATCTATCTATCTATCTATCTATCTATCTATCTATCTATCTATCCATCATCCATCCATTTGTCTATCTATCTATCTATCTATCTATCTGTCCATCAATTTTTCTATCTGTCTGTCTGTTGTTGTCGTTCTGTCATTTTGTCTGTCTATCAATTATGAAAAAGTTGATTCAGCGATAAAGCAAAAGCAAGTTTCTGATCCAATAGTGTCAGTATTCAGCTTGACTGAATATCCAGTGTGTTTAAATCCCAGAGTCAGGAAACTCAGACCCCATCGGGTGACAGAAATGGAGCGAAAACACTTCTCATCATCATATTAATGTGTTCTCATACTTCCAGGTGTTCCAGTCAAAGTGACGCATGTTAAGGAAGGGAAATCTAAAGACACTCCACTGGAGATCTTCTCGTACCTGAACGAGATCGGGTGAGCAGAACCTCAGCTTTACTCTGCTTTCACTGTGGCTCCTTAAACTTTACGTGTTATCCGATCATAAACAGCAAACATACAAATGTTATTTTGAACAGCATGTGTCACTTGAGAATATATGCATTGTTATTTATTTATTAATCAATAACCGACTCTCATATTTTTAAAGTGGAAAGCATGGAGTGGGGAGAATCGATATCGTGGAGAACCGCTTCATTGGGATGAAGTCCAGAGGTAAGAACATCAAGTCATTACATTTATGTAATGTCAAAGTTTTAGTGTGTAAACCTTTATTTATACAGAACCTTTTAAAACTCTGTTTACAAAGCGCTTTACAGAAGAGACATACACACACACACAGAAATAAGATTACATTTGTGCATTTGTCAGATTATTTTATCCATAGATTTCCATGCATTCAAGAAAAACATTTTATCAGTTCACGTCATTCACTGGAAATCAAACCCACGACTCTGGTGTTGCTTGTGTAAACGAATTATGACAATTTTATGGCAAATTTTGTCTTCAATTTTAATTTTATGGCAAAATTATGAAAAAAATTATTTTCCTGTTATAATAATATAGGAATATTAATTAATTAATCAATTGTTATTATTATTAACAAAATAAATAAAAAATGTTTAAACAAGGTGCATATATTTTTTTACACATTATACAGTGTATATATATATATATATATATATATATATATATATATATATATATATATATATATATACATACATACATACATACATACATATATATATATACGTGTATAAAATGTAATATATAAATGTATATATACTTATAATATAACTTAGTATTTACTTTTAATAATTACTTATAATAAATAGTATAATAATAAGTACTTTTTCCTATATTAATATAACATAGGAATATATTGCAAGTATTGCAGGGCAGAAATGACTCGCTTCACTTTTAATTTGATCATCGTTGTCTATAAATTCCCTCACATTTGATGTTTGTCCAACTTTTGGCAAAAGCTTTTCCTCCCTTTTATCAACATTTTCTAAAGAACAGCATCAGAATCCCAAAAAAACATGTTCTTCCTCTGTGTTTCTGTCTTGTTTTCCAGCACTGATATCTAAACGATCTTAAATCAAGATACATTTACTGGAGAAGAAGCAAAATAACTTCAGATATTAATGAAAAAATACCCAAATGAACTGAGATTGAGTTTAAAACCAGATGAAATATCTGTAAATGGAGTCAGAAAAATAATCTTGTTTTTCCTTTGAATGAAGATTATTTTTCTGACTCCACTGACAGGTATTTGTTCTTGTTCACTTCATTTGGATCAAAATCTTCAGTCATTTTGTTTCTCCGTTAAATATATCGTGATTTAACACCGTGTGCTAACTACACGCGACGCGACGCGCGATAAAAGGTTCTTCTCCATGTTAATCAGTGTGTGTCCTATCCAGCCGCGACGGCGACACGTGACGACTCTATTTTAGAAACGGTTTCTATTTTTCTGCGACGTCGCGCTGGAACAACAAACACAAAGTGTGGCGATGATAATCTCAGGTGCTGTTTATGTGCTTTATTTAATGTTAAAAGCGTGTCATGTGACTCTGAATATCATTTAGTGCTCCAGCTTTGAAGCTGTAAAAGCAACAGTGGATAATTCACCTCAGATCTTGAAATTAAACAAATGGAAACAAGAACGTTCAAACTGTGAACAAACAAGTGTATTCTTTGACAAAGATTGTTTTAGTAACTCAGTAGCCTATGTGTTTTTAATAATGTTTAAATGGTGTAATATTTGTGAATTTGATTATGTAGCGATTTATCCATTTTCTTGCGAGTGCAGTCGAGATTACTCTCTGGTGCCGCGAGACTCCGCCCACACGTTCTGATTGGCTGACTCCGCCCACACGCTGTTCTGATTGGCTGACTCCGCCCACACACTGTTCTGATTGGCTGACTCCACCCACACTCTGTTCTGATTGGCTGACTCCGCCCACACTCTGTTCTGATTGGCTGACTCCACCCACACACTGTTCTGATTGGCTGACTCCGCCCAGACACTGTTCTGATTGACTGACTCCGCCCACACTATGTTCTGATTGGTTGACTCCGCCCACACGCTGTTCTGATTGGCTGTGGGTTTTGATTGATTTTGATGCATCTCGAAGTCTAGTGTGGACAGACACATTATTTGTCACTGGAATCTTATTGCATCGCGTCTGGTTAGGATGTCAAGGCATGCAGTCACGTTTATTAACTCCACATCTATATAAAGACAGAAGTAACTTATGCATCATCCTGATGCTTGGATATTTGTTCTGGAAAACAAGACAACACATTGTTAGCAGTGAAACTTCTGCTGGTTCTGGTTGCTGGAGACCCTGTTTGTGACAGTCTGTTCCTCTGACTGAATAATTGCCTCGGGATTCACAGCAGAGTGACAGGTGGGAATTGAAAAATACGTAATGTCTTGTTTTCCCCGTCGGTTCACAGAAGATCTGTGGAAGTGTGTATTTACGATGTTCAATAAAGCTCGTGACAGGCTGTGTTTATGTGACCCGGTCCAGGAGAATGAAGTGAACTGAGGTTCAGATAGTCACTGTCAAATATAAGCACAACCCTTTCTGTCTCTTTCCCAACAACAGCGGATTCTCATGCATTTCAAAATCTTTATTTTCTATTCTGTTATTGTTCACTGCTTTTATTGCTTTTATTCATCAAGAACGCATTAAATTGTTCAAAAGTGACAGTAAAGACACGTTCTGTTCATCAAAAAATCATGAAAAATAAAATGTATCAAAGTTTCCACAAAAATATGACTGTTCTCAACATTGATAATAATCATAAATGCATCAAATCATCATATCAGAATGATTTCTGAAGGATCATGTGACACTGAAGACTGGAGTAATTTTCAGCTTTGATCACAGGAATAAATTATATTTTACTATATATTCACATATTTCACTGTTTTACTGTATTTTTGATTAAATAAATGCAGCCTTGGTGAGCAGAAGACACAAAAACATGTGTTTCAATGTTCAAGAACTATAAAAAAACAATCTGAACTTTATGAAAAGTCACGGAAAATCTGAGGATATTAGAAAACTAATATGAGATTAACTAAAACGTCATTCTATAGTGAATATAATAAAGTATTATTATGGCATCAAGCTTTACATTACTATTCATGTTTTTATTATAAATTAATGCTGATACTTTGATAAAGACACACTTCTGTAAAAGGGTTTCCATTTGATAACGTCAGGATTTTTATCCAATTTACAAACTGGATTTGATGTTTTGAAAAATGCATGTAGTAAAAATAGTTAAAATCTTTCAAGTTAACGAGGGACCAGTGTTATTTTACTATTATTTATACATTATTATAGTTAATGTGTATATATTATATACAAATACAAAATATTAATATTTTGAAATCACTTTTTCATTTTAAGGTTTAATATATTTAAATTTTTTATTAATTTCCAGTTAAACTTAAACTGTTCGTTGCCCAGTCTCTAATTTTGGTTTAGTTTAAGTTTTTCATCTAATATTAAATGTCAGCTTTTAACACTTTAACACTGACCGTGTCGCGCCTCAGGCTGCAGTTATTAAGCTCTTCACAGTGTTTGTGGAGTGTGTGTGTGTGTGTGTGTGTGAGTCTTTTGAAGTGTTAAAGCGGTATTAACGCCACGCTCTTTCTGTCCGGGCAGGAGTGAGGAATGATAATCCGACCCGTGTTTTACCTGAAGACATTTAACCTCACACACACAAACACACCTGAAGTGTGTAAAGATGAGTGTAAATCTGGCTTCATCTCTTGGGATCTTAATGCCGGAGACTTTTATCAGATGCTTTAGTTCCTCAATCTCCTGCTCTAAATCCTACAGAGTCTTAATGAGTATCAGATTGCCACTTTTCAGGCCTTAAGCGCGGGTCGTTCTCTAAGTCTTGTTTTGGGCAGAGTTACTGTGACGCTCGGGGTTTGGGGCCGAGAGCCTCGAGGGGACGGAGATTGTTTTACACATAAGACTCTGAGAAGTTAAGAAAGACAATTGCAGCTTTAATTGAAGAAATCTTTAGTCTCAAAGTCAATTAGTTATTTCTGTGTTACGTTGGGCAAACTTATATAAACTTGTATATATGCACACACTGCCGTTCAAAGTTTGGGATTGATAAGATTTTAAATGTTTTTAAAATAAGTCTCTTCTGTTCACCAAGGCTGCATTTATTTAATAAAAAAAATAAAAAAATAAAATAAAATAAATATTCTCAAAAATAACTTTTTTTATTTGAATATATTTTTAAAAGTTATTTATATCCTGTGATCAAAGCTGAATTTTCAGCATCATTACTCCAGTCTTCAGTGTCACATGATCCTTCAGAAATCACTCTAATATGATGATTTGATGATCAAGAAACATTTATGATTATTATCAGTGTTGAAAACAGTTGTGTACAGATTCTTTGATGAATAGAAAGTTTAAAAAGAGAAAGAAATAAAATAAATCAATACTTATATTCAGCAAGGACACATTAAATTGATCAAAAGTGACCGTAAAGACATTTATGATGTTACAAAAGATTTTAGATTTTAAATAAATGAAATTAAACTTTCTATTCATCAGAGATTAGTTGATTCTCTGTAATCTGAATGTACAGTCAAACCATAATTATTCAGACACCAGATATAATTTTGGATATTTTTCTACTAGTGTGATCAGGACACTATAGTTCATTGTGAGGATAACAAAATAAAGTAAACTGTGACACATTATACCCAAACATTCTTCATACAGTGACTACCAGTGACATTTATAAACATTTGGGACCATAAATGATTCAGACACTTTGAGCTGATCATGTTTTCTTCAGTGTTTTGTCTTTAATTGCTAATGCTCTTTTTACACACAGACTGAACAAAATGAAGCATTGCTTGGTGATTGGTTGAGCTAAACTGGTATTATCTAATTGTGTAGTTAAATTTAACAGATATTCAACATAATTCATGTGTGAGACAGTCTAACAGAAGGACGGACAAAACCAGTCAAATATCAACTGAGTTCTGCTCATATTTTATCACCATTTTCTAAACTATAGCGAATAAACTATGATAATGTTAAAGGAGTCTGAATAAACTCTGGTTTGACTGTATAGTGGTGCGTGTTCGACTAGACACAATCTATTAGTAGCGTGTGTGTGTGTGTCCGTTCATCATGATGGTGTGTGTGACCCTTGAGACGTCTGAGTGAAAGCTTCATTTCTGTGTGTCACACACTGACGAGGGAATTATAGGGTCGAGATGAACCTGACAGAGACGATTGTTGCGTTTCCCTGATCCATTATCATTCATCCTGATGTCAATGTGCCCGTCAACACACATCCTCACACACACATCCTCACAACACACATTATCATAGTTTATTCGCTATAGTTTAGAAAATTGTAATAAAATATGAGCAGAACTCAGTTGATATTTGACTGGTTTTGTCCGTCCTTCTGTTAGACTGTCTCACACATGAATTATGTTGAATATCTGTCAGCTGTTAAATTTAACTACACAATTAGATAATACCAGTTTAGCTCAACCAATCACCAAGCAATGCTTCATTTTGTTCAGTCTGTGTGTAAAAAGAGCATTAGCAATTAAAGACAAAACGCTGAAGAAAACATGATCAGCTCAAAGTGTCCGAATTATTTTTGGTCCCAAATTTTACTGGTAGTCACTGAATGAAGAGTTTATGGGTATAATATGTCACAGTTTTTATTTTGTTATCCTCACTCACATAAATGAACTATAGTGTCCTGCACATATTAGTAAAAGTAATATAAAAAATTATATCTGGTGTCTGAATCATTTTTAGTTTGACTGTATATAGTATAATATGTGACCCTGGATCACACAACCAGTCACGAGTCGCACGGGTGTATCTGTGGCAATATCCAACAATACACTGTACGGGTCAAAATGATTGATTTTTCTTTTATTCCAAAAATCATTAGGATATTAAGTAAAGATCATGTTCCATCAATGGAAAGCTTATTTATTCAGTGTATAAATCTCATTTTTAAAAAATGTATCCATGTGACTGGTTTTGTGGTCCAGGGTCACATATAATAAGAGGAAACAATGGATTTATTTCTTCCTGTTGTTGTGGCCGTCAGGAATCTACGAAACCCCTGGAGGAGCGATCCTGCTTCAGGCTCATCTGGACATCGAGACCTTCACGATGGACCGGGAGGTTCGCAGGATCAAGCAGAATCTCGGGATCAAGTTCTCGGAGTTCATCTATAACGGTACGGGTTTAGATCACACTCATCTACGGTACGGGTTTAGATCACACTCATCTACGGTACGGGTTTAGATCACACTCATCTATAACGGTACGGGTTTAGATCACACTCATCTATGGTACGGGTTTAGATCACACTCATCTATGGTACGGGTTTAGATCACACTCATCTATGGTACGGGTTTAGATCACACTCATCTACGGTACGGGTTTAGATCACACACTCATCTATAACGGTACGGGTTTAGATCACACTCATCTACGGTACGGGTTTAGATCACACTCATCTATAACGGTACGGGTTTAGATCACACTCATCTACGGTACGGGTTTAGATCACACACTCATCTATAACGGTACGGGTTTAGATCACACTCATCTACGGTACGGGTTTAGATCACACTCATCTACGGTACGGGTTTAGATCACACTCATCTACGGTACGGGTTTAGATCACACTCATCTACGGTACGGGTTTAGATCACACTCATCTACGGTACGGGTTTAGATCACACTCATCTATAACGGTACGGGTTTAGATCACACTCATCTACGGTACGGGTTTAGATCACACACTCATCTATAACGGTACGGGTTTAGATCACACTCATCTACGGTACGGGTTTAGATCACACTCATCTACGGTACGGGTTTAGATCACACTCATCTACGGTACGGGTTTAGATCACACTCATCTATAACGGTACGGGTTTAGATCACACTCATCTACGGTACGGGTTTAGATCACACTCATCTATAACGGTACGGGTTTAGATCACACTCATCTACGGTACGGGTTTAGATCACACTCATCTACGGTACGGGTTTAGATCACACACTCATCTACGGTACGGGTTTAGATCACACTCATCTACGGTACGGGTTTAGATCACACACTCATCTACGGTACGGGTTTAGATCACACTCATCTACGGTACGGGTTTAGATCACACTCATCTACGGTACGGGTTTAGATCACACACTCATCTATAACGGTACGGGTTTAGATCACACTCATCTACGGTACGGGTTTAGATCACACTCATCTACGGTACGGGTTTAGATCACACTCATCTATAACGGTACGGGTTTAGATCACACTCATCTACGGTACGGGTTTAGATCACACTCATCTACGGTACGGGTTTAGATCACACTCATCTACGGTACGGGTTTAGATCACACTCATCTATAACGGTACGGGTTTAGATCACACTCATCTACGGTACGGGTTTAGATCACACACTCATCTATAACGGTACGGGTTTAGATCACACTCATCTACGGTACGGGTTTAGATCACACTCATCTACGGTACGGGTTTAGATCACACTCATCTATAACGGTACGGGTTTAGATCACACTCATCTACGGTACGGGTTTAGATCACACTCATCTACGGTACGGGTTTAGATCACACTCATCTACGGTACGGGTTTAGATCACGCTCATCTGTAACGGTACGGGTTTAGATCACACTCATCTACGGTACGGGTTTAGATCACACTCATCTACGGTACGGGTTTAGATCACACACTCATCTATAACGGTACGGGTTTAGATCACACTCATCTACGGTACGGGTTTAGATCACACTCATCTACGGTACGGGTTTAGATCACACACTCATCTATAACGGTACGGGTTTAGATCACACTCATCTGTAACGGTACGGGTTTAGATCACACTCATCTACGGTACGGGTTTAGATCACACTCGGGTTTAGATCACACTCATCTACGGTACGGGTTTAGATCACACTCATCTACGGTACGGGTTTAGATCACACACTCATCTACGGTACGGGTTTAGATCACACACTCATCTACGGTACGGGTTTAGATCACACTCATCTATGGTACGGGTTTAGATCACACTCATCTACGGTACGGGTTTAGATCACACTCATCTACGGTACGGGTTTAGATCACACTCATCTATGGTACGGGTTTAGATCACACTCATCTACGGTACGGGTTTAGATCACACTCATCTACGGTACGGGTTTAGATCACACACTCATCTACGGTACGGGTTTAGATCACACACTCATCTACGGTACGGGTTTAGATCACACTCATCTACGGTACGGGTTTAGATCACACTCATCTACGGTACGGGTTTAGATCACACTCATCTACGGTACGGGTTTAGATCACACTCATCTACGGTACGGGTTTAGATCACACTCATCTACGGTACGGGTTTAGATCACACACTCATCTACGGTACGGGTTTAGATCACACTCATCTACGGTACGGGTTTAGATCACACTCATCTACCGTACGGGTTTAGATCACACACTCATCTATGGTACGGGTTTAGATCACACTCGGGTTTAGATCACACTCA
>CM040820.1:1375000-1382500 GCA_022828995.1 Vimba vimba | reverse complement strand
CAGTGATACAATACAGTAATTTAGTTCGGTGATACAGTGCAGTGATACAGTGATTCCATGCAGTGATTCAGTACAGTGATACAGTACAGTAATTTAGTTTGGTGATACAGTGCAGTGATACAGTGATTCCATGCAGTGATTCAGTACAGTGATTCAGTACAATGATTCAGTGCAGTGATACAGTGATTCCATGCAGTGATTCAGTACAGTGATACAGTACAGTAATTTAGTTCGGTGATACAGTACAGTGATTCCATGCAGTGATTCAGTACAGTGATTCACTACAGTAATTTAGTTCGGTGATACAGTACAGTGATATAGTGATTCCATGCAGTGATTCAGTGCAGTGATTCAGTACAATGATTCAGTGCAGTGATACAGTGCAGTGATTCCATGCAGTGATTCAGTACAGTGGTACAATACAGTAATTTAGTTCGGTGATACAGTACAGTGATATAGTGATTCCATGCAGTGATTCAGTACAGTGATATAGTGATTCCATGCAGTGATTCAGTGCAGTGATTCACTACAGTAATTTAGTTCGGTGATACAGTACAGTGATATAGTGATTCCATGCAGTGATACAGTACAGTGATATAGTGATTCCATGCAGTGATTCAGTGCAGTGATTCAGTACAATGATTCAGTGCAGTGATACAGTGCAGTGATTCAGTACAGTGGTACAATACAGTAATTTAGTTCGGTGATACAGTGCAGTGATACAGTGATTCCATGCAGTGATTCAGTACAGTGATTCAGTACAATGATTCAGTGCAGTGATACAGTGATTCCATGCAGTGATTCAGTACAGTGATACAGTACAGTAATTTAGTTCGGTGATACAGTGCAGTGATACAGTGATTCCATGCAGTGATTCAGTACAGTGATTCAGTACAATGATTCAGTACAGTGATACAGTTATTCCATGCAGTGATTCAGTACAGTGATTCACTACAGTAATTTAGTTCGGTGATACAGTACAGTGATATAGTGATTCCATGCAGTGATTCAGTGCAGTGATTCAGTACAGTGATTCAGTGCAGTGATACAGTGCAGTGATTCCATGCAGTGATTCAGTACAGTGATACAATACAGTAATTTAGTATGGTGATACAGTGCAGTGATACAGTGATTCCATGCAGTGATTCAGTACAGTGATACAGTACAGTAATTTAGTTCGGTGATACAGTACAGTGATTCCATGCAGTGATTCAGTACAGTGATACAGTACAGTGATTCAGTGCAGTGATACAGTACAGTGATACAGTGATTCCATGCAGTGATTCAGTACAGTGATTCAGTACAGTAATTTAGTTCGGTGATACAGTACAGTGATACAGTGATTCCATGCAGTGATTCAGTACAGTGATACAGTACAGTGATTTAGTTCGGTGATACAGTACAGTGATACAGTGATTCCATGCAGTGATTCAGTACAGTGATTCAGTACAGTAATTTAGTTCGGTGATACAGTACAGTGATACAGTGATTCCATGCAGTGATTCAGTGCAGTGATACAGTGATTCCATGCAGTGATTCAGTACAGTGATTCAGTACAATGATTCAGTACAGTGATACAGTGATTCCATGCAGTGATTCAGTACAGTGATTCACTACAGTAATTTAGTTCGGTGATACAGTACAGTGATATAGTGATTCCATGCAGTGATTCAGTGCAGTGATTCAGTACAGTGATTCAGTGCAGTGATACAGTGCAGTGATTCCATGCAGTGATTCAGTACAGTGATACAATACAGTAATTTAGTATGGTGATACAGTGCAGTGATACAGTGATTCCATGCAGTGATTCAGTACAGTGATACAGTACAGTAATTTAGTTCGGTGATACAGTACAGTGATTCCATGCAGTGATTCAGTACAGTGATACAGTACAGTGATTCAGTGCAGTGATACAGTACAGTGATACAGTGATTCCATGCAGTGATTCAGTACAGTGATTCAGTACAGTAATTTAGTTCGGTGATACAGTACAGTGATACAGTGATTCCATGCAGTGATTCAGTACAGTGATACAGTACAGTGATTTAGTTCGGTGATACAGTACAGTGATACAGTGATTCCATGCAGTGATTCAGTACAGTGATTCAGTACAGTAATTTAGTTCGGTGATACAGTACAGTGATACAGTGATTCCATGCAGTGATTCAGTACAGTGATTCAGTACAGTAATTTAGTTCGGTGATACAGTACAGTGAGACAGTGATTCCATGCAGTGATTCAGTGCAGTGATTCAGTACAATGATTCAGTGCAGTGATACAGAACAGTGATTCAGTACAGTAATTCAGTTCGGTGATACAGTACAGTAATTTAGTTCGGTGATTCAGTAAAGTGATATAGTGATTCCATGCAGTGATTCAGTGCAGTGATTCAGTACAATGATTCAGTGCAGTGATACAGTGCAGTGATTCCATGCAGTGATTCAGTACAGTGGTTCAATACAGTAATTTAGTTCGGTGATACAGTACAGTGATATAGTGATTCCATGCAGTGATTCAGTACAGTGATATAGTGATTCCATGCAGTGATTCAGTGCAGTGATTCACTACAGTAATTTAGTTCGGTGATACAGTACAGTGATATAGTGATTCCATGCAGTGATACAGTACAGTGATATAGTGATTCCATGCAGTGATTCAGTGCAGTGATTCAGTACAATGATTCAGTGCAGTGATACAGTGCAGTGATTCCATGCAGTGATTCAGTACAGTGGTACAATACAGTAATTTAGTTCGGTGATACAGTACAGTGATATAGTGATTCCATGCAGTGATTCAGTACAGTGATATAGTGATTCCATGCAGTGATTCAGTACAGTGATTCACTACAGTAATTTAGTTCGGTGATACAGTACAGTGATATAGTGATTCCATGCAGTGATACAGTACAGTGATATAGTGATTCCATGCAGTGATTCAGTGCAGTGATTCAGTACAATGATTCAGTGCAGTGATTCCATGCAGTGATTCAGTACAGTGGTACAATACAGTAATTTAGTTCGGTGATACAGTGCAGTGATACAGTGATTCCATGCAGTGATTCAGTACAGTGATTCAGTACAATGATTCAGTGCAGTGATACAGTGATTCCATGCAGTGATTCAGTACAGTGATACAGTACAGTAATTTAGTTCGGTGATACAGTGCAGTGATACAGTGATTCCATGCAGTGATTCAGTACAGTGATTCAGTACAATGATTCAGTACAGTGATACAGTTATTCCATGCAGTGATTCAGTACAGTGATTCACTACAGTAATTTAGTTCGGTGATACAGTACAGTGATATAGTGATTCCATGCAGTGATTCAGTGCAGTGATTCAGTACAGTGATTCAGTGCAGTGATACAGTGCAGTGATTCCATGCAGTGATTCAGTACAGTGATACAATACAGTAATTTAGTATGGTGATACAGTGCAGTGATACAGTGATTCCATGCAGTGATTCAGTACAGTGATACAGTACAGTAATTTAGTTCGGTGATACAGTACAGTGATTCCATGCAGTGATTCAGTACAGTGATACAGTACAGTGATTCAGTGCAGTGATACAGTACAGTGATACAGTGATTCCATGCAGTGATTCAGTACAGTGATTCAGTACAGTAATTTAGTTCGGTGATACAGTACAGTGATACAGTGATTCCATGCAGTGATTCAGTACAGTGATACAGTACAGTGATTTAGTTCGGTGATACAGTACAGTGATACAGTGATTCCATGCAGTGATTCAGTACAGTGATTCAGTACAGTAATTTAGTTCGGTGATACAGTACAGTGATACAGTGATTCCATGCAGTGATTCAGTGCAGTGATACAGTGATTCCATGCAGTGATTCAGTACAGTGATTCAGTACAATGATTCAGTACAGTGATACAGTGATTCCATGCAGTGATTCAGTACAGTGATTCACTACAGTAATTTAGTTCGGTGATACAGTACAGTGATATAGTGATTCCATGCAGTGATTCAGTGCAGTGATTCAGTACAGTGATTCAGTGCAGTGATACAGTGCAGTGATTCCATGCAGTGATTCAGTACAGTGATACAATACAGTAATTTAGTATGGTGATACAGTGCAGTGATACAGTGATTCCATGCAGTGATTCAGTACAGTGATACAGTACAGTAATTTAGTTCGGTGATACAGTACAGTGATTCCATGCAGTGATTCAGTACAGTGATACAGTACAGTGATTCAGTGCAGTGATACAGTACAGTGATACAGTGATTCCATGCAGTGATTCAGTACAGTGATTCAGTACAGTAATTTAGTTCGGTGATACAGTACAGTGATACAGTGATTCCATACAGTGATTCAGTACAGTGATACAGTACAGTGATTTAGTTCGGTGATACAGTACAGTGATACAGTGATTCCATGCAGTGATTCAGTACAGTGATTCAGTACAGTAATTTAGTTCGGTGATACAGTACAGTGATACAGTGATTCCATGCAGTGATTCAGTACAGTGATTCAGTACAGTAATTTAGTTCGGTGATACAGTACAGTGAGACAGTGATTCCATGCAGTGATTCAGTGCAGTGATTCAGTACAATGATTCAGTGCAGTGATACAGAACAGTGATTCAGTACAGTAATTCAGTTCGGTGATACAGTACAGTAATTTAGTTCGGTGATTCAGTAAAGTGATATAGTGATTCCATGCAGTGATTCAGTGCAGTGATTCAGTACAATGATTCAGTGCAGTGATACAGTGCAGTGATTCCATGCAGTGATTCAGTACAGTGGTACAATACAGTAATTTAGTTCGGTGATACAGTACAGTGATATAGTGATTCCATGCAGTGATTCAGTACAGTGATATAGTGATTCCATGCAGTGATTCAGTGCAGTGATTCACTACAGTAATTTAGTTCGGTGATACAGTACAGTGATATAGTGATTCCATGCAGTGATACAGTACAGTGATATAGTGATTCCATGCAGTGATTCAGTGCAGTGATTCAGTACAATGATTCAGTGCAGTGATACAGTGCAGTGATTCCATGCAGTGATTCAGTACAGTGGTACAATACAGTAATTTAGTTCGGTGATACAGTACAGTGATATAGTGATTCCATGCAGTGATTCAGTACAGTGATATAGTGATTCCATGCAGTGATTCAGTACAGTGATTCACTACAGTAATTTAGTTCGGTGATACAGTACAGTGATATAGTGATTCCATGCAGTGATACAGTACAGTGATATAGTGATTCCATGCAGTGATTCAGTGCAGTGATTCAGTACAATGATTCAGTGCAGTGATTCCATGCAGTGATTCAGTACAGTGGTACAATACAGTAATTTAGTTCGGTGATACAGTGCAGTGATACAGTGATTCCATGCAGTGATTCAGTACAGTGATTCAGTACAATGATTCAGTGCAGTGATACAGTGATTCCATGCAGTGATTCAGTACAGTGATACAGTACAGTAATTTAGTTCGGTGATACAGTGCAGTGATACAGTGATTCCATGCAGTGATTCAGTACAGTGATTCAGTACAATGATTCAGTACAGTGATACAGTTATTCCATGCAGTGATTCAGTACAGTGATTCACTACAGTAATTTAGTTCGGTGATACAGTACAGTGATATAGTGATTCCATGCAGTGATTCAGTGCAGTGATTCAGTACAGTGATTCAGTGCAGTGATACAGTGCAGTGATTCCATGCAGTGATTCAGTACAGTGATACAATACAGTAATTTAGTATGGTGATACAGTGCAGTGATACAGTGATTCCATGCAGTGATTCAGTACAGTGATACAGTACAGTAATTTAGTTCGGTGATACAGTACAGTGATTCCATGCAGTGATTCAGTACAGTGATACAGTACAGTGATTCAGTGCAGTGATACAGTACAGTGATACAGTGATTCCATGCAGTGATTCAGTACAGTGATTCAGTACAGTAATTTAGTTCGGTGATACAGTACAGTGATACAGTGATTCCATGCAGTGATTCAGTACAGTGATACAGTACAGTGATTTAGTTCGGTGATACAGTACAGTGATACAGTGATTCCATGCAGTGATTCAGTACAGTGATTCAGTACAGTAATTTAGTTCGGTGATACAGTACAGTGATACAGTGATTCCATGCAGTGATTCAGTACAGTGATTCAGTACAGTAATTTAGTTCGGTGATACAGTACAGTGAGACAGTGATTCCATGCAGTGATTCAGTGCAGTGATTCAGTACAATGATTCAGTGCAGTGATACAGAACAGTGATTCAGTACAGTAATTCAGTTCGGTGATACAGTACAGTAATTTAGTTCGGTGATTCAGTAAAGTGATATAGTGATTCCATGCAGTGATTCAGTGCAGTGATACAGAACAGTGATTCAGTACAATGATTCAGTACAGTGATACAGTGATTCCATGCAGTGATTCAGTGCAGTGATACAGTACAGTGATTCAGTACAATGATTCAGTGCAGTGATTCAGTGCAGTGATTCAGTACAGTGATTCAGTACAGTGATTCAGTGATTCCGTGCAGTGATTCAGTACAATGATTCAGTACAGTGAATCGGTGCAGTGATTCAGTGCAGTGATACAGTACAGTGATTCGGTGCAGTGATTCAGTGCAGTGATACAGTACAGTGATTCGGTGCAGTGATTCAGTGCAGTGATACAGTACAGTGATTCAGTGCAGTGATTCAGTACAGTGATTCAGTGCAGTGATACAGTACAGTGATTCGGTGCAGTGATTCAGTACAATGATTCATGACAGTGATTCAGGGCAGTGATACAGTGCAGTGATTCAGTACAGTGATTCAGTGCAGTGATTCAGGGCAGTGATACAGTGCAGTGATACAGTACAGTGATTCGGTGCAGTGATTCAGTGCAGTGATACAGTACAGTGATTCGGTGCAGTGATTCAGTGCAGTGATTCAGTACAGTGATTCGGTGCAGTGATTCAGTGCAGTGATTCAGTGATTCAGTACAGTGATTCGGTGCAGTGATTCAGTGCAGTGATACAGTACAGTGATTCTAATTTTTGTTTGGTTTATATATTTGGATTTAAATGATGTTTTTTAATGAGCTGTTTTTATAAAAGCTGCTGACTGGATTGAGCCATTGGGAATGTTGCTGAAACTTTGTTACAATGACAACAAAGAATTTTGAATGGCCTCGAGCCGATGGTTAAAATCACACCTGTGATGTGTGTTTGATGCATGAGTGTTAATGTTGTGGTTCTGTGTGTGCTCAGGGTTCTGGTACAGTCCGGAGTGCGAGTTTGTCCGTCACTGTGTTGATAAATCTCAGGAGAACGTGGAGGGTCGTGTCCAGCTGTCGGTGTTTAAAGGACAGGTTTACATCCTCGGACGAGAGTCGCCCAAATCCCTGTACAACGAGGAGCTGGTCAGGTAAACGCACAACATGTTTAATTACACTGCTGGAATCCTCTTTAATCCTCCGGGATTCTGAACATCTGGATTCCTTCTGCTGGATTATACAGGCGTCTGT
>CM040820.1:1310000-1370000 GCA_022828995.1 Vimba vimba | reverse complement strand
TGTTTAATACAAAATAATACAATGTTTATTTATAAAGCACAATTTAAAAACAACTGAAGTGCTGTAACAAAGTAATTTACAAAAGTAATTTGATTATGCTGTTTGCAATGCATCATGGGATTGTAGTTTTTCCCTCACTAAAGCCGTTGACGTCTTTGCTTCAAATCAAACGTTGTAGTGTTGTGATTCACCTCGAATCACACCTGGTTGTCTTGGTTCGAGGCTTATAACACTTTTAAATCCCTATGGGAAAAATGAATGGAAAACATACTTCCAGATCCAGCGCCTCTGAAAAACAGAATGTGAGTCTGGTCTTTAATAATGTTGATGTTCATGTAACGTTTTTTTCAGAATTCTGTTTTTTTAAATGTTACAACTTGTTTCGGAATGCTCAGAGAACATTCCATTCCCATAATGTGTGAAGAGTGATAGAATGGAATGTTCCGTTCACATTTTTAACAGTTTTTACAGTTTTAAACTCATGTTTAAAAAAAAAATGGGACATTTAGAGAACATTAAAATAGAACATTTTCATCATTTAATGGGAACGTTAGCAAAACATTCTCAGAGCGTATTTCTGTTTGCTGGGATAATTCTTAACTCTGATTGAATGAGCTGCATATGCAGATATTAAAGTACATCAGACGTCCAACAGTTTCTCGTTGCTTTTAAAGCTCCACACACACCCTGCAGAGAGACAGAACAAATAACCGTCATGATGTGACATGCTTGCTCTAAAACCATGATTCTGTCCTCGGCAAAGCCATTTACTCTCCGTCAACAAATGCTCTCGCAATTCTTCCTCTTAAGGTGCAAACTAAGGCTTTCTGATCCCTTTCCATTTCCCTGTGTGTGTGTGTGTGTGTGTGTGTGTGTGTGTGTGTGTGTGTGTGTGTGTGTGTGTCGTGAACGAGAAGACAGAACCCGGATCCCCCGCTGCTGGTAATAGACGCTGGCTCTTTCAGTCGGTCCTGAACTCAATTACACCACAGGCGTCTCATCCGCTCCTCCAATTACACACACCGGCCCCTTTATACACAACCACATGCATACGGGAACACACACACACCTCGAGAGCACACACATTGAGAACACGCACACATCGAGAACACACACACCTCGAGAACACACATCACCTCGAGAACACACATCACCTCGAGAACACACACACCTCGAGAACACACACACATCGCCTCGAGAACACGCACACATCGAGAACACACATCACCTCGAGAACACACATCACCTCGAGAACACACATCACCTCGAGAACACGCACACCTCGAGAACACGCATCACCTCGAGAACACGCACACATCGAGAACACACATCACCTCGAGAACACACATCACCTCGAGAACACACATCACCTCGAGAACACGCACACATCGAGAACACACACACCTCGAGAACACACACACATCGAGAACACACACACCTCGAGAACACACACACATCGCCTCGAGAACACGCACACATCGAGAACACACATCACCTCGAGAACACACATCACCTCGAGAACACGCATCACCTCGAGAACACGCATCACCTCGAGAACACGCATCACCTCGAGAACACGCATCACCTCGAGAACACGCATCACCTCGAGAACACGCATCACCTCGAGAACACACATCACCTCGAGAACACGCATCACCTCGAGAACACGCACACATCGAGAACACGCACACATCGAGAACACGCACACATCGAGAACACGCACACCTCGAGAACACACACACCTCGAGAACACACACACCTCGAGAACACACATCACCTCGAGAACACACATCACCTCGAGAACACGCACACCTCGAGAACACGCATCACCTCGAGAACACGCACACATCGAGAACACACATCACCTCGAGAACACACATCACCTCGAGAACACACATCACCTCGAGAACACGCACACATCGAGAACACACACACCTCGAGAACACACACACATCGAGAACACACACACCTCGAGAACACACACACATCGCCTCGAGAACACGCACACATCGAGAACACACATCACCTCGAGAACACACATCACCTCGAGAACACGCATCACCTCGAGAACACGCATCACCTCGAGAACACGCATCACCTCGAGAACACGCATCACCTCGAGAACACGCACACATCGAGAACACACATCACCTCGAGAACACGCATCACCTCGAGAACACGCATCACCTCGAGAACACGCACACATCGAGAACACACATCACCTCGAGAACACGCATCACCTCGAGAACACGCATCACCTCGAGAACACGCATCACCTCGAGAACACGCATCACCTCGAGAACACGCATCACCTCGAGAACACGCACACCTCGAGAACACACATCACCTCGAGAACACACATCACCTCGAGAACACACACACCTCGAGAACACACACACATCGCCTCGAGAACACGCACACATCGAGAACACACATCACCTCGAGAACACACATCACCTCGAGAACACGCATCACCTCGAGAACACGCATCACCTCGAGAACACGCATCACCTCGAGAACACGCATCACCTCGAGAACACGCATCACCTCGAGAACACGCACACATCGAGAACACACATCACCTCGAGAACACGCATCACCTCGAGAACACGCATCACCTCGAGAACACGCACACATCGAGAACACACATCACCTCGAGAACACGCATCACCTCGAGAACACGCATCACCTCGAGAACACGCATCACCTCGAGAACACGCATCACCTCGAGAACACGCACACCTCGAGAACACACATCACCTCGAGAACACACACACCTCGAGAACACACACACATCGACTCGAGAACACGCACACATCGAGAACACACACACCTCGAGAACACGCATCACCTCGAGAACACACATCACCTCGAGAACACACACACCTCGAGAACACACACACATCGCCTCGAGAACACGCACACATCGAGAACACACATCACCTCGAGAACACACATCACCTCGAGAACACGCATCACCTCGAGAACACGCATCACCTCGAGAACACGCATCACCTCGAGAACACGCATCACCTCGAGAACACGCACACATCGAGAACACGCACACATCGAGAACACGCACACATCGAGAACACGCACACATCGAGAACACGCATCACCTCGAGAACACGCACACCTCGAGAACACACACACCTCGAGAACACACATCACCTCGAGAACACACATCACCTCGAGAACACGCACACCTCGAGAACACGCATCACCTCGAGAACACGCACACATCGAGAACACACATCACCTCGAGAACACACATCACCTCGAGAACACACATCACCTCGAGAACACGCACACATCGAGAACACACACACCTCGAGAACACACACACATCGAGAACACACATCACCTCGAGAACACGCATCACCTCGAGAACACGCATCACCTCGAGAACACGCATCACCTCGAGAACACGCATCACCTCGAGAACACGCACACATCGAGAACACACATCACCTCGAGAACACGCATCACCTCGAGAACACGCATCACCTCGAGAACACACATCACCTCGAGAACACGCATCACATCGAGAACACGCATCACCTCGAGAACACGCATCACATCGAGAACACACACATCGAGAACACGCACACCTCGAGAACACACATCACCTTGAGAACACACACACATCGCCTCGAGAACACGCACACATCACCTCGAGAACACACACACATCGAGAACACACACACATCGCCTCGAGAACACGCACACATCACCTCGAGAACACGCACACATCGAGAACACACATCATCTTGAGAACACACACACCTCGAGAACACACACATCGAGAACACACATCATCTTGAGAACACACACACACACCTCGAGAACACACACATCGAGAACACACATCATCTTGAGAACACACACACATCGCCTCGAGAACATGCACACATCGCCTCGAAAACACACTTCACCTTGAGAACACACACACATCGAGAACACACATCATCTTGAGAACACACACACATCGCCTCGAGAACACGCACACATCGCCTCGAGAACACACATCACCTTGAGAACACACACACATCGAGAACACGCACACCTCGAGAACACGCACACATCGCCTCGAGAACACACACACATCGAGAACACGCACACCTCGAGAACACGCACACCTCGAGAACACACACACATCGAGAACACGCACACATTGAGAACACGCACACCTCGAGAACACGCACACCTCGAGAACACGCACACCTCGAGAACACGCACACCTCGAGAACACGCACACCTCGAGAACACACACACATCGAGAACACGCACACATTGAGAACACGCACACCTCGAGAACACGCACACCTCGAGAACACGCACACCTCGAGAACACACATCACCTTGAGAACACACACACATCGCCTCGAGAACACGCACACATCGAGAACACACACACATCGCCTCGAGAACACGCACACATCACCTTGAGAACACGCACACATCGAGAACACACATCATCTTGAGAACACACACACCTCGAGAACACACACCTCGAGAACACACATCACCTTGAGAACACGCACACATCGCCTCGAGAACATGCACACTTCACCTTGAGAACACGCACACATCGCCTCGAGAACACGCACACATCGAGAACACGCACACCTCGAGAACACGCACACCTCGAGAACACGCACACCTCGAGAACACACACACATCGAGAACACGCACACATTGAGAACACGCACACCTCGAGAACACGCACACCTCGAGAACACGCACACCTCGAGAACACGCACACCTCGAGAACACACACACATCGAGAACACGCACACATTGAGAACACGCACACCTCGAGAACACGCACACCTCGAGAACACGCACACCTCGAGAACACACATCACCTTGAGAACACACACACATCGCCTCGAGAACACGCACACATCGAGAACACACACACATCGCCTCGAGAACACGCACACATCACCTTGAGAACACGCACACATCGAGAACACACATCATCTTGAGAACACACACACCTCGAGAACACACATCATCTTGAGAACACACACACCTCGAGAACACACATCACCTCAAGAACACGCATCACCTCGAGAACACACACACATCGAGAACACGCATCACCTCGAGAACACACACATCGAGAACACACACACTTCGAGAACACACACACCTCGAGAACACACATCACCTCGAGAACACACACATCGAGAACACACACATCGAGAACACGCATCACCTCGAGAACACGCATCACCTCGCGAACACACACCACCTCGAGAACACACATCACCTCGAGAACACACACATCGAGAACACGCACATCGAGAACACACACACTTCGAGAACACACACACCTCGAGAACACACATCACCTCGAGAACACACACATCGAGAACACACACATCGAGAACACTCACACATCGAGAACACACACACATCGAGAACACACGCGTCGAGAACACACATCGCCTCGAGAACACACATTACCTCGAGAACACACACACACACTTCGAGAACACACACACCTCGAGAACACACATCACCTCGAGAACACACACATCGAGAACACTCACACATCAAGAACACACACCACCTCGAGAACACACACACATCGAGAACACACACCACCTCGAGAACACACACACATCGAGAACTCACACCACCTCGAGAACACACACCACATCGAGAACACACACCACCTCGAGAACACACTTCAAAATAGGGAATGTGATTTGGGACGCAGCCTGAGCGCTCATTGATGGAGTGACATCACTGACAGGAAGTTGTTTCGTCACATGTCTCAGATGCCGAGGTATGAAAGCATCCCGTCTCGTCCAGGTGAATTAATGATCCGTGACCTTCCCTCAATTATGTCTCATTACCCCGCAGCCCTGAGGGATTCTGGGACACAATGGGAAGACATGAGAATTAAGAGTCGAGAGTGAAAACGAATCCTGACGGGGTTTTTCTGCTGTCCGTCTCACGTCACTCACTGTCACACAAAGAGCTCTCTGTTCCGCTCCTCTCTGACGTTTACTATAGTAAAATCATCATAGATGAACATGCAAACAGTGGGTTTACTGGTGCATTGGCCAAAACTATGATTACCATGGTAGAATTGTTAACTAAAACTAGTGTGTTACTTGAAATAAAAAAAAAATGTGTTACTTGAAATTAAATATAGGCCCTACTTCATTTAAATAAAATATATTAAAAAAACTTGGTTATTTTATTTCAGTTAGTAGCAACATTTATAATTTTTATTTAGTTTAAGATGAAGTATATCGCTAAAACTAAAATAAAATTAATAAACATACGTTTTAAATAAAATAACTTGGAAAATGGAAAACAAAAACAAAAACTAATTCAAAATATTAATAAATACTATAAAGTATATTATTCTAAAAAAGACTGCAATAGAAATGTGAACTAGTGTTATTTTTTATTGAATCAGTTTTTATTTTTATATTTTCATTTTAGTTCAAAGTTTTAGTAATTTTGTTGGTGTTTTTGTCATTTTTAATCGTCTAATTGTTTTTAATGTCTATATATTTATTTTATTATTTTATATATTATTTCAGTTTTAGTTTTAGTTATTTTAGTAGTAAAGTTCTAAATTAAAATGAGAAATGTTTGCATTTTATTTAAATTTCAGTTAATAATGTTAATTATTTCAAGTAACACATTTTTTTTCATGCTTTTTGTTTCAAGTTTTTCTCTTTTTAGTTCTTCCAGTGTTTAGTTCAGTATAATAACCATAATGTAAAAACTAGCCATCATTTTTTTTTTTTTTTTTTTGGTTTAAGTATTTGGCTCGTGCCAGTTTGACATCTATTTTATTTTTTTTATTTTTTTATTGAACAATATCAATGTACAAACTAGGTAGGGAACAATAATATGCATATGAAAATATAACCAAATAATGAAATCTCCATTTGTATATCTATCATTTTGTGTATATTAATGTTAATTAAGATTCCTCCAATTTATTCCCAAGCCTAAAAAATGCTGGGATGTTTCAAAATATGAACCCAACCGTTTAAATGTTTAACTTATTGATTGGGTTTGTCCATATTTGACCCAGCATTTTTTATTATTTTTCAGTTAACGTTTATTTCAAGTAACAAAAATGTATTTTCATGCTTTTAGCTTCAGTTTTAGTGAACTATAATAACCATAATTTAAAAACTAGACATGAATCTTTTTTTGTTTTAAGTTCTCTGCAATTTCACTCGTGCCAGTTTGACATCTTTCAAGTATGAATACAATATGCATATGAAAATATAACCAAACATGTCATTTAATCTCCATTTGTATATCTGTCATTTATATTATATTAATGTTTCTCCAATTTTTTCCCAAGCCACTCCGTTTCAACCCATGTTTGGGTCAAAATATGGACGTGTTTAATTTAACGGTTGGGTTTGTCCATATTTGACCCAGCATATATATATTTTAGAGTGTGTATTTGAGTCTGAAAACAAGCTTTTTCATCCTCAGAAATGCTGAGATGTTCTGACATGTTGTCAATCACGAACCCTCCCTCTGCTCACCTGCGCTGCAACAATGACTTCAGGGCCTTTATTAACATCAATTATTGTAACCCAAGACTCACACACACACACGGGCCCCGGAGCCGACCGAGGCCCCTCGTCTTGCTGCCATTAAGGGGCTGCGGACAATTATGTCAAATGTTAAATGGTAAAACGACATCTAGATCCACGGGAACGCAAACCTGCCATTTGAAGTCACTGTTTTCCCAGCTGAAATTGTTCACATAAAAGCATGAGAGAAAACCTGTCGATATGAGATGAGATTTGTTAAGCCTGCAGGATTATAACAGGAATCTGTTTTTTAAGACGCTCTGGAGGTTTGATCTAATGGATGGATATGAGGTCATAATCTCACAGCTATATTTCTTCTGGTTATGGATTTATGACTCTCTGGCGTGATGGTTAGACTGGTTTAAAAGGCTGTTTAAGGCATAAAGCCTGATTTCTAAATGGGTTTATAGTTTACACTGCATCACTGTGACTCATTATTATAACTAATTTATTATTATTATTGTTATCTATGTACCATTCAAAAGTTTGGGGTCGGGATTTGCTAATGTTTTTGAAAGAGTCTCTTCTGCTCACCAAGGCTGCATTTATTTGATCAAAAATACAGTAAAATATGTGAAATATTATTCCAATGTAAATCATCTGTTCTCTATGTGAATATATTGTAAAGTGTAATTTATTCCTGTGATCAAAGCTGAATTCTCAGCATCATTACTCCAGTCTTCAGTGTCACATGATCCTTCAGAAATCACTCTAATATGATGATTTGTTGTTCAGGAAACATTTATCATTATTATCAATGTAACAGGTTGTGCTGCTTCAGATTTTTGTGATTTATTTGATTTTTCAAGATTCGTTGATGATTATAAACTTCAAACGAAAAGCATTTATTTGAAATAGAAACTTTTGTAACATTATAGATGTATTTAATATCAATTTAATGCATCCTTGCTGAATAAAAGTATTAATTTCTTTCAAAAGAAAGTCCTACTATTTAAAACTAAATAGACATTATAAAACTAATAAAAAGGGGCAAAAACTTATCTATTAAAGTCCCCCTGTGGTGAAAATCCAGCTTTTAATGTTGTTTATGTGTCTATGTGGTGTTTTTAATATGCTTTAAGACAAACCATGTGTAAATTCATAAGTCGACACCATTGCTGAGTATTTCCTCCTTAAAACTGCAGTGAACCAAAGACAGTCTCAAAAACACGCTTTGAAATCGCTGGTGTTTCTGACGTCACAAACTACCTTGTAACCAATCAGATCAACGTGTGATCGTCAACCAGTGGATCTCTGAGCTGAGCGAGTGAGTGGAGGCGGGGCTCATTTGCATATTCATAGAACCGCGCATACTAAATGAAGCAAGGGTGTAGAGTTACATTCAAGATATTTTAAGGCATGCAATAATTTTTTTTAAGGTAAAACCGCTTAAATATGTAATTTTGGTGATCAAATATGAGTTTTAAGGGATATATTAGTATTGATTACAGGGGGACTTTAAGAAGGCAATAAACATGAGACGCGCTAGATATATAAGAAATGGTGAGAGCATAAGAAGATTGTCTTTCTTTCCAGCAGGATGCAGTGAAGTTCTCAAGAAAGAGTTTTCATCGGCTTCTTGAATATTGTCAATGTCCCTTTAAGAACATTTCCTTTCACTCGGCGGCCATCTTTGAATCGCCTCATCCATTTTCTCACGCATTCATGAAAAATCATCGCGGAGCAGAGCGGACACTGACAACACACCGACAGAGCAGGTTACTTTTGATATGAAACAAAGTCTCAGCATTCAAATTATGTCAGTTTTATTACAAAATTCAAACAATAAATACCGTTTTGGCGCTCTTTAACGTGGCGTGTCAGATTGCTTAAGCGGTTCGTGAACCGATCATCTCCTCTTTACTACAAGTTACAGCAGCAAATAAACATCAATGAAGAACAACTTACTGGAATCAATCATGTCTCATGTATTCGATCAATCAGTGTTTCAACCGCAGAAAGACGTCAATAAAACAGCTTGAGAACAATGTCACATAAAGCTAATCAATAGGCCTACATATAGCCTAGCCTAGCATGTCAGTTAGGTAGTTACAAAAATGAACTCTAGAGAATTTGCTTAATATATGCTCTATATGACATGTTTATTATATTTTTACTCTTATTTAATTAAAAAGTATTATAATATTATTATAAAACCACACTATATTAATTTTATGAGAATGAGTTGTTAATTTTAAAGTCCCCATGAAACCAAAAGTGAAGTTTTTTGGCTTCCTGTTAGCCTTCCTGTTATCTATAAGCTAAAGCTAGTGTGTTCCAAAACAATGACAAAATTCACATTTAGCATATACAAGCATTCAAAAATTACAATCTCTCACTTCTGCCAATTATGATTTTGATGACAATTCAAATTAAATCAGTTTCAATGAGTCAAGACAATTTAGTTGAATTAGGTCAAATTAGGCTAATTTTTTTGTGGTATGTGGTATTAACTTCATTACATTTGTCTTGACTAATTATTTTATGTCGGTCCAACTTAATTTTTAATTGATTTATTAAGGTTTAATTCATTTAAAGTCTGGTGTAAAAAAAAAAGTATATATTTTTAATGTTTTTATTTTCATAATTTTCATATTTATTCACCATCATTTTTGGTTAGTTTGTTTTGTGTTTTTGTCATGTGTGTGTGTGTGTGTATATATAATGTTTAAAAAAATTATTGTCTATTCATATTTATTTTAATAAGTTAAAATAAATGGAAATGAGAATGTTGACTTGGCAACTAGCCTAGTTGAAATAAAGTAAGTTAAAAAAAAAATTATAGAATTTTTTATTTCAGTTAATGTTTATTTTATTTCAAGCAACAAAATTTTTTATTCATTGATTCATTTTATGACTTTAGTTTCAGTTTGTTTCACTAACATGTCTTTCCCTTTGCTAAAAAACACGTCAAAAAACACGTAATCCCTGAAATGTCGCTCATTCGAATGAATTAAACCGAACAAGAGGCAAAAATCATCTTTTGAGTGTGTGTTGCGGCTTAATCCCGTTGAAAGCGTGTTGAACCTGCTTTGATCCGTGTGTTTCCGTCTGACATCCGACTCCTGTGCTGTGTGTTCTCGCGTCTCAGACGTCTGTTCCTGTCAAAGGGCACAAACTCAGATCTATAAAAGCAGATGGGGGGCCATTACTTCCAAAGCTGCTCCATCTTTGTTTCCGGCTTTGCACGTGATAAAATATTGATGGAAAAATAGAAATATTTTGCCTGCTGCTTAATGTTGCCCATCTGAGGGGGTTAATGACTGATGGAGACCCCCGATCTCATGTTACTTGAGCTTCAAGCTTCACACGAACGCCTGAGCGATCGATAGCTCTTTATCACTGGCGTTTGCTTTCAGAAACACTTCAGGCCTTCGTGAGCTTCCTCTGGCGTTAGTCGGACGTCTAGAGCAACACATCTCGAACTCTGTGTGTCGTATAGCCTGAGCTAACCCTATAAAGGATCAAAACTTTGCTGTCACACACAATCATGTAAAATTACGGCTGATAATAAAACAGTCAAACCAGAGTTTATTCAGACTCCTTCAACATTATCATAGTTTATTCGCTATAGTTTAGACAATGGTAATAAAATATGAGCAGAACTCAGTTGATATTTGACTGGTTTTGTCCGTCCTTCTGTTAGACTGTCTCACACATGAATTATGTTGAATATCTGTCAGCTGTTAAATTTAACTACACTATTAGATAATACCAGTTTAGCTCAACCAATCACCAAGCAATGCTTCATTTTATTCAGTCTGTGTGTAAAAAGAGCATTAGCAATTAAAGAAAACACACTTCAGAAAACATGATCAGCTCAAAGTGTCCGAATCATTTTTGGCCCCAAATTTTGTCTGAAGAATTTTTTGGGTATTATATGTCACTGTTTAATTTATTTTGCTCTCCTCACTTACATAAATGACATATTACTATAGTGTCCTGATCACACTAGTACAAAATAAATATCAAAAATGATATCTGGTGTCTGAATAATCTGCTGCACTGTTATACAGGGTCCCCGCGGATCCTTAAAAAGTCTTAAAACGTCTTAAATAAAATATACGTTTTTTAAGGTCTTAAAATGTATTAAATTTCACTAATTTTTGAAGAGTGGCATTAAATTTCATCTGGGCGGCATTAAATTTCATCTGGCGGAGTTTCTCCTTTTGTCGGGAGAAACTACCGGTATTTTCCATTTCACCAGCGCACGTCCCTGTCTAAAGACAGTAAAAAGTAGCGTGTGCCTATTGCACAGGCATCACACACCATTTAGGGGGCAGTGTTTTCCTTAGGCCTGTCATAGAAAAAGACGAAGAAGTGTCTCAGAGTGGCAGACGCGAGCTAAGATAGGGAAGTGCAAATTTAATGATAACTGGCTCGATGATGAGAAATATAGCGGCTGGTTACAAAAAAACGACGGTATGCGAAGTGCGTTGGGCTGCAAAGCCCTTGACCGCATATGAAAGGGGAGAAGCACAAGCGCGACAGTCAGGCAACAACTGTCCCCATTCAGTTGTTTGCAGCATCGGTATCTACTTCAAAGTCTAACCATGGGTGTAAATTACGCGGGGGTTTACCTACCCACCCACACTTTTTATAAAATGTAAATTCGCCCCCCGCACTTTTTCATAGGGCAAGTGCATCCACTACGAGCTGAGGTTTTCGCGGGTGTCCGCGAGACTACATCGAGATTTTTAATCCAAAGAGTCTATCTACATACGTGACTTTCACGTTTCCATGGTAATCAGTCACTCGTGCATCACGCCCAAATGCACGCAACCGCTCGGCCGCGCCGAATAATTTTCATAGAGATCGCAATGAGTTCAAAACGGCCAAAAAACTCTTCATTCCTTATTCACAAAAAAGTCAAGCAGTGCAAGTAGGTTGTCATCTATAATTTATGTGGTATTCGAATTGTGTTGCACAATGCGGATAACTCAGCCTATTTCTCTTGTTGAATAATTAACAAGTTTTGTTGTAAATTTAAAATATTCACTAACTGTTACCCGCACAAATGTGCGCTATTTTCAGTCTTTTTTTTATTCGTAATATCTTTTATTTTCACAGATATATTATCGAAGCCCTTCAAATTAGAATAAACATGGTGATTGTTAATGCTGAATTTGTATTTTCATGCATTAACAGCCACTATCTGCTTGAATCAGGCAGTAACGTTAGGTTAGATGATGTTTACCATAATGCTTTAAAAATAAATAGCATTTTAAGCCAATTAAGGAAAAACCTGTCAACAAGTCTGAAAAAAAAAATTGGTAGTTATTCTGTCCCCCTCACTTTTGAAATGATGGCTAGGCTATGCCCCTGAGGCTAACATTACAGCCGCGTTGGTGTCTTTGGGGCCCAGTACAAGTAATGCCTTCGGTACATTCTCCCCAACCAATACACTGAAGGCCGAAATGCTGTGGGTTTTGCACACGGTTAGCCGACATCACTCCTATACATCCAACGAAGACATGAGCACTTCAGGGCAATGTTCCCTGACTAGGAATGTGCAAAAAACATTTAGTTGTGGCAGGGACAAAACCTCTTCTTTTACTCGATTTGGACTTGTTCTGTACATAAAAAGGGGACTTCTGTCAAGTGTGAATCAAGGCAGCTTCGTTGTCATGTTTGACGAAAGCATGAATTGGACCACCAAAGGCTATTAAGACTATTTGCACTGTTGCTCAAATACAAATGTGCTTTTTTAACCTGAACACCCTAGAGTGTCATTTTTATATATATATTTTGCCATGGTAATGGTCTTAATTTTTATTCTTGAAGGTCTTAAAAAGGTCTTAAAAGTCATTAAATTTGTTGATCAAAAATGTGCAGATACCCTGTTATAAAGATCTCATTGATTTACAAGCATCAGAATTTCATCTTACTTTTTGTCCATATATCAGAATCTGCAGCAAATTGCATATTTTTCTCTGAATTAATTTTTCATCTGTATTCTCACTATATGAGCCTGATGGATCAGATAAAACACAAATGCAAACTTTAATTTTTTTTTTTTCATTTCAAACATTAGATTTTTTCGGACTGTTATTTCATGTCAGGCTTTACAGTGATAATTATGTGTTGTTGCTTGATCAACAGTGAAATTGTACTAATGCATTTATTAGATACTGGCATCAATTATTTTCATGCATTTGTTGATTTTTTTGGGGGAGGATTTATTATAAAATAATTGCATTCATGCATAAACAACACTATGATTTGCATTTTTTCAGACAGAAATGAGCACAGGAATGTTTAATGGTCACATGACGACCGTGAGACTGTCATTCATGAACGATACTATAATACCCATGATAATGATTCATGCAGTTTCAGTATTTAGGAGGTCCATGTCTATAAATGCATCAGTTCATTAAAGAAATATTATTTAATAATACAAATATTATTCTGATTTATGAAAATATCAAATTTTTTCCCTTATTTTTAGAGCTATTTTATGTCGAGAATGAGGTGATCACAATGGCATGATGTGAGTATTTTCTATATAGTTTTCTCTCTTCTCTCTCTCTCTTCTCACAGGTGTGTGTGCTGTTTAAACAAGTGTTCTTGCCGAAACACTTGTTGTGATTCGCAGAGTTTTGATGAGTTTTATAGACTTATTCAAAAGTGGTGACCCCCCCCCCCACACACACACACACACACACCAAAAAGCACCCCCAACCTAAAACATCTTCCCGCACCCCTGACACTTCACCCCCACCCCCATAAAATAATTAAAATGAAAAATATGATGAATAAATAAATTAATAAATATACAAATAATAAAAATGTGTATATTTTTATTTTTATATTTATATATATATATATATATATATATATATATATATCACATATATATATATATTTATATTATATATATATATATATATATATATATATATATATATATATATGTATATATATATAGAAGTGAATTTTTTTAAATAATATTGTCCCCACTTCACCCCCCATCCCAAATATAAAAAAATTATAAATAAATAAACTAAAAAAATAGATAAATATGAAAATAAATTAATTAAATGGAAATAAACAAACAACTGAAGAACCCTTTCCACTCTCTGTATCAATAAAAGCCAAAAGAAAGAACTCTTGGATCAGAAATCATGGATCATGTCATTTTTCAATTCTCTCTCTTGTAATAAATAAAGAATAATAAAATAAATAAATAAAATGGAAAATACATACAAGAATCGATCTCCATTCTCTGTATCAATATAAGTGCCAATAGCCCAAAGGAAGTTCTCTCGGATCAGAAATCATGTCTTCTTTTGCTTAATAATGAACAATATTAACAGGATAAAGCTCCAGGAGAATATGAGAAGAGTAAAGCTGTCGTCCCTCTCAGGGTTCAGCTTGATCATCTCAATCAATATATGTATTTTCTCTCAGTGATTTTCTGGGTTCGATATGTTTTGTGTAATAAGACGGGCGTCCCGCTGTCAATAATCGTCAATAATCTCACGCCATCAACACAATTCAGACAAAAACCTCATTATGTTTTCAAAATTGTGCATTTAAAATTTTTATTTCAAACTATTCACTGCTACTCTTTAATATCAGCCATCAAATCTGATTTCGGTAACGCTTCACAATAAGGTTCGATTAGTTAACATTATGATATTATATAACAATAGGCAATACAATTGTTACAATATTTATTCATCTTTGTTAATGTTAGTTAGCTCATGTCATCTCAGACGCATTAAATAATAATATTAGCAATAATGTATCAGTAAATGTTGAAATCGACAACTTTATGGATTTCGTCGTAATTTAATCATTTTAATTCATTTCATGAGTAATTTGGGAACACTTTATGAACAACATTATGTATTAACTAACATGAACTAACAATGATCAATACATTGTTACTGTATTTGTTAATCTTTGTTAATGTAAGTTAATAAAAACAGCTGTTCATTGTTTCATGTTAGTTCATTAACTAATGTTAACAAATGCAACCTTTGATTTTAATAACGTATTAGTAAATGTTGAAATTAATTTGAACTAAGATTAATAAATGCTGAAGAAGTGTTAATATGAACTAATGAATTGTAAAGTGTTACCAGTAATTTAAACATGCTTAATCAGTAGAAAAACATTGAAATAAGCAATTAAACATGAAAGTATTCAGATTTCAGGCACATTTGTGTCATAAAGGGTCTTTAAGATCGGACCCTAGAGTCGTCTCTGGAATGCACAGCGTGATTATATGAACTCTAATGGATGTTTCTGTGAAGCTTTCAGGCAAAAAGCGTCAGGTTGTTCCTCTTGATGTGTGCATATGTTTGAGAATGGTTCGCACAGAAAGCTTTCATGGCTCGTCCAGTTCCTCCCACACCGGTATAATCACTGGACGACGCTGAATGGAAATTGACAACAGAAGTCACTCGCTCTTAGAGCATGCTGGGAGAAGTGCACAAACAACTGCGTTTACCTGTTATTACCTCACAGCCACCGATGCCAATACAATAAAACACACACACACACACACACACACACACAAAAACAGGACAGGTGGAGGAGAATAAGAGCTGGATTGGAAGAAAGAGAAGAAACGAGGGAGGGATGGTGTGTGTGTGTGTGTGTGTGTGTGTGTGTGTGTGTGTGTGTGTGTGTGTGTGTGTGTGTGTGTGTGTGTGTGTGTGTGTGTGTGTGTGTGTGTGTGTGTGTGTTTTAGCGAACAGCAGGGACGGGGTCAAAGCGTCCCAGCGGAAAGATAGAAACTGTGGAAAAACATCCGTAATTTTCACCGCAGGGTCTCTGTGTAATTGAGTCGCTGAGAGTGTCTAAACCGAGAGGAATCACGTAAAGTGTCCGAGGTTACGAGCGAACGGGACGAGGGAAGGAGCGGGAAACGCGGACGGCGACCACAGTGTGTTTACCTGCTCTTAAAAGCGTCTGAAAGTTTCTCTGTCTTGGTTTTTTAAATCCATGTTGGTGGAGAATCTGGAGATCTACACATTACTTAAATCGACACTCTTAAAGCTTTTAAAGCTGTGCTGTTTTTAATGTGCTTTAAAGGGTTTGTTCACCCATTCTAGGTGCGTCCCAAATCGCGTACTTGTGCACTATTCTACGCCATTCTGTAGTCTAAATAGTGCGAGTAGTGTGTGTGTTCACACTGAAAATACTATAAAGAAAAAGTGCACTTTAAAGGGTTAGTTCACCCAGAAATGAAAGTTCTGTCAGTAATGACTCTCCCTCATGTTGTTCAACCCCGTCAGACTCTCGTTCATCTTCAGAACACAAATGAAGATATTTCTGAGTAAATCTGAGAGCTGTCTCACTCCTCCATAGGCTTCTCTGTTATTGCTGGCCCAGAAAGTTAGTAAAGACAATGTTTATAATAGTCCAGTGACTACAGCGGCTCAACCTTAAGTTTATCAAGTGATGAGAATACTTTCTGTGTGCAAAACAAATTAAAATACCGACTTTATTCAACTCTTCATGTTCTTCTGTGTGTCTCTGAGTGAGTTCATGTAGTGTAACAGCACAGCGCTTCTGGGTCGTACGTCAGAACGGAGGCTCACTATTGGCCAGCATCACACACATGACCAGCGTCGGCCAATAGTAAGCCTCCGTTCTGACGTACGACCCAGAAGCGCTGCGCTGTTACATCACGTCTACAGCTTAGGAGAATGACATGGAAGAGAAGAGAAAGTTGAATAAAGTCGTTAGTTTTGTTCATTTTTGCGCACAGAAAGTATTCTCGTCGCTTGATAAACTTAAGGTTGAGCCGCTGTAGTCACTGGACTATTATAAACATTGTCTTTACTAACTTTCTGGACCGGCAATAACAGAGAAGCCTATGGAGGAGTGAGACAGCTCTCAGATTTACTCAGAAATATCTTCATTTGTGTTCTGAAGATGAACGAGAGTCTGACGGGGTTGAACAACATGAGGGAGAGTCATTACTGACAGAACTTACATTTCTGGGTGAACTAACCCTTTAAAGTGCACTTTTTCTTTTTAGTATTTTCAGTGTGAACACACACACTACTCGCACTATTTAGACTACAGAATGGCGTAGAATAGTGCACAAGTACGCGATTTGGGACGCATCTAGACTTTCCATTTCTGGGTGAACTAACCCTTTAAGTTCCCGGATGATGCACTTATTTAACCGAAAAAACGAAGTGTGTAACGTTGGACACTTCATGCACTCGACTGTCACCGCTTTAATTACGGGCTTTCAGACTCCGATGTTGAATGACAAAATAAACGTATAAAGTTAATACACTACACGGTTGAGTACATGGTGTATAGTGCATCATTGCAGCTTCTGTCAGTAGTCACTCTCCCTCGTGTCGTTCCGAACCCGTAAAACCTTCGTTCATCTTGGGAACACAAATGAAGATATTTTTGATTAAATCCGATGGCTCCATTGATAGATATTTAATGAACACTTTGAAGGCCCAGAAATGTAGGAAATACATCGTTAAAATAGTCCATGTGACTACAGTGGCTCAACCTTAATTTTATGAAGCGACGAGAATACTTTCTGTGCACCAAAAAAACTAAATATCGACTTTATTCAGTCATTTCTTCTCTTCTGAAAGTTTAGTTTATCTTCTTTGCGGGACAGCAAAATAGTTTTATTGTAGTTTGGTGGAAACTGAAAGATTTCTTCACATGTCGGATCATACAGTTGTTGTGTAACTTCCATGCGAATATTACATGGATTTGTGTTTTCACCATTATCAACATATTTCACATGAGAAACGTTGGTGAACTGTGCAGTTCTGTTCGATAATTCTGCCGTGATAATGGCCGGAATCAAACGTGTGTAGAGTTTGTAACATGAACATGTGTGTGTCTCTCCAGATCTCACGGCTGTGGATTATGACACTATGATTATGAATGCAGAAATGCAGACATGGATATTTGAGCAGCCCTTTGTGTCATACTCATAACTGCTTGCAGAAGAGCCATTACTGATGCACTTTTAGCCCTCGAGCACACACACCTGCAGATAATGTGTGTGTGTGTGTGTGTGTGTGTGTGTGTGTGTGTGTGTGTGTCGGCATCTGAGCACCAGATCACGTCTTGTGCCAAACCATTAGTCCGGACATGAGCAGAACAGCAGAGATGAAGCGCCTCGGGTCGACAGGTGGATGTAAAGCAATATCTCTATAGACCTGTTTATTCTTGAGGCGGTCAACATGATTTTGCAAACTTTTATTGCTCATATGCAGCTGGAAATTACTTGCAGTTGATTTGCAAAAATGCCTCTCTCTCTCTCTCTCTCTCTCTCTCTCTCTCTCTCTCTCTCTCTCTCTCTCTCTCTCTCTCTCTCTGAATATATATATATATATATACGTACATACAGTAGTCAACATTTGAAGTCGATCAAAAAAGTTCATCAAAGTTGTCCTAAGATAAGAATTGTTAAAAATTCATGTATAACTTTGATGAAAGGTTTTGATCCACTTCAGATGTTGACTACTGCATATATATATACACACACACATATATATATATAATATATAGACAGAAAAGAATGACAAATCAACAACTGTATACATATGAAAAAAAATAGTAGGGGTATAACAATGTCAAAATATGGGTCAAAATTTTCGATTTTTCTTTTATGCCAAAAATCATGAGGATATTAAGTAAAGATCATGTTCCATGAAGATATTTTGTACATTTCCTGCCGTAAATATATCAAACATATTTGTGTGAGTGAATGCAGCACAATCGCCAACATAAATGAACAACTTTAAAGGAGATTTTCTCAATGTTTAGATTTTTTTGCACCCTCAGATTCCAGATTTTCAATAGTTGTATCAGCCAAATATTGTCCTATCTTAACAAACCATACATCAATCATATTTCTTCAGCTTTTAGATGATGTATAAACCTCAGTTTCAACAAACTGACCCATGTGACTGTGTGGTCCAGGGTCATAAATATATATTGTCATTCTTTTCTGCATTTCTTCTCACGTTTTGTTGTTGTTGTTACTCTTGACTATTGCTCTTGCTCTTGTTTTAAATAAACTTTTTTGACTTTTGATAGTCGTTTGTGTAAAATTGATTTGGTGATTACCAAGATTTCTGGGTTTAATTTCCAACCCATATTACAGAAGTCAGCATTTGAAGTTGACCATACAAAAAAAAAACATTTATCCCAACCCTGCTGGGTCAAAACAACCCAGTGCTGGGTCGCCAAACTGACCACGGTTGGGTTGTTTTTAACCCATCGTTTTTTTTGTGTAAAATAAGGTATAGTCAATGCAGTGTATGCTTAAAAGCTTGTTTCCGCCACAGAATAAAACATTTTAAAAGATAATTGCGACTTTTTATCTCACAATTGTAACTTTATATCTAGTAATTCTGACTTTATAACACGCAATTGCAACTTTATATCTAGTAATTCTGACTTTATAACACGCAATTGCAACTTTATATCTAGTAATTCTGACTTTATAACTCGAAATTGCAACTTTATATCTAGTAATTCTGACTTTATAACTCGCAATTGCAACTTTATATCACGTAATTCTGACTTTATAACTCGTAATTGCAACTTTATATCTAGTAATTCTGACTTTATAACACGCAATTGCAACTTTATATCTAGTAATTCTGACTTTATAACTCGAAATTGCAACTTTATATCTAGTAATTCTGACTTTATAACTCGCAATTGCAACTTTATATCACGTAATTCTGACTTTATAACTCGAAATTGCAACTTTATATCTAGTAATTCTGACTTTATAACTCGCAATTGCAACTTTATATCACGTAATTCTGACTTTATAACTCGCAATTGCAACTTTATATCACGTAATTCTGACACGCAATTGCAACTTTATATCACGTAATTCTGACTTTATAACTCGCAATTGCAACTTTATATCTAGTAATTCTGACTTTATAACTCGTAATTGCAACTTTATATCTAGTAATTCTGACTCGCAATTGCAACTTTATATCTAGTAATTCTGACTTTATAACTCGCAATTGCAACTTTATATCACGTAATTCTGACTTTATAACTCGCAATTGCAACTTTATATCTAGTAATTCTGACACGCAATTGCAACTTTATATCACGTAATTCTGACTTTATAACTCGCATTTGCAACTTTATATCTAGTAATTCTGACTTTATAACACGCAATTGCAACTTTATATCTAGTAATTCTGACTTTATAACTCGAAATTGCAACTTTATATCTAGTAATTCTGACTTTATAACTCGCAATTGCAACTTTATATCACGTAATTCTGACTTTATAACTCGTAATTGCAACTTTATATCTAGTAATTCTGACTTTATAACACGCAATTGCAACTTTATATCTAGTAATTCTGACTTTATAACTCGAAATTGCAACTTTATATCTAGTAATTCTGACTTTATAACTCGCAATTGCAACTTTATATCACGTAATTCTGACTTTATAACTCGAAATTGCAACTTTATATCACGTAATTCTGACTTTATAACTCGCAATTGCAACTTTATATCTAGTAATTCTGACACGCAATTGCAACTTTATATCACGTAATTCTGACTTTATAACTCGCAATTGCAACTTTATATCTAGTAATTCTGACTTTATAACTCGTAATTGCAACTTTATATCTAGTAATTCTGACTTTATAACTCGCAACTGCAACTTTATATCTAGTAATTCTGACTTTATAACTCGCAATTGCAACTTTATATCTAGTAATTCTGACTTTATAACTCGCAACTGCAACTTTATATCTAGTAATTCTGACTTTATAACTCGTAATTGCAACTTTATATCTAGTAATTCTGACTTTATAACTCGCAACTGCAACTTTATATCTAGTAATTCTGACTTTATAACTCGCAATTGCAACTTTATATCTAGTAATTCTGACTTTATAACTCGTAATTGCAACTTTATATCTAGTAATTCTGACTTTATAACTCGCAACTGCAACTTTATATCTAGTAATTCTGACTTTATAACTCGTAATTGCAACTTTATATCTAGTAATTCTGACTTTATAACTCGCAACTGCAACTTTATATCTAGTAATTCTGACTTTATAACTCGCAATTGCAACTTTATATCTAGTAATTCTGACTTTATAACTCGCAACTGCAACTTTATATCTAGTAATTCTGACTTTATAACTCGTAATTGCAACTTTATATCTCGCAATTCTGACTTTATAACTCGCAACTGCAACTTTATATCTAGTAATTCTGACTTTATAACTCGTAATTGCAACTTTATATCTAGTAATTCTGACTTTATAACTCGCAACTGCAACTTTATATCTAGTAATTCTGACTTCATAACTCGCAACTGCAACTTTATATCACATAATTCTGACTTTATAACTTGCAATTGCAACTTTATATCTCGCAATTCTGACTTTATAACTCGCAATTTCAACTTTATATCTCGCAATTCTGACTTTATAACTCACAATTGCAACTTTATATCTAGTAATTCTGACTTTATAACTCGCAATTGCAACTTTATATCTAGTAATTCTGACTTTATAACTCGCAATTGCAACTTTATATCTCGCAATTCTGACTTTATAACTCACAACTGCAACTTTATATCTAGTAATTCTGACTTTATAACTCGCAATTGCAACTTTTTATCTAGTAATTCTGACTTTATAACTCGTAATTGCAACTTTATATCTAGTAATTCTGACTTTATAACACGCAATTGCAACTTTATACCACGTAATTCTGACTTTATAACTCGCAATTGCAACTTTATATCTCGCAATTCTGACTTTATAACTCGCAATTGCAACTTTATATCTCGCAATTCTGACTTTATAACTCACAATTGCAACTTTATATCTAGTAATTCTGACTTTATAACACGCAATTGCAACTTTATATCACGTAATTCTGACTTTATAACACGCAACTGCAACTTTATATCTAGTAATTCTGACTTTATAACTCGCAATTGCAACTTTATATCTTGCAATTCTGACTTTATAACTCGCAATTGCAACTTTATATCTCGCAATTCTGACTTTATAACTCACAATTGCAACTTTATATCTAGTAATTCTGACTTTATAACTCGCAATTGCAACTTTATATCTAGTAATTCTGACTTTATAACTCACAATTGCAACTTTATATCTAGTAATTCTGACTTTATAACACGCAATTGCAACTTTATATCACGTAATTCTGACTTTATAACACGCAACTGCAACTTTATATCTAGTAATTCTGACTTTATAACTCGCAATTGCAACTTTATATCTCGCAATTCTGACTTTATAACTCGCAATTGCAACTTTATATCTCGCAATTCTGACTTTATAACTCACAATTGCAACTTTATATCTAGTAATTCTGACTTTATAACACGCAATTGCAACTTTATATCACGTAATTCTGACTTTATAACTCGCAACTGCAACTTTATATCTAGTAATTCTGACTTTATAACTCGCAACTGCAACTTTATATCTCGCAATTCTGACTTTATAACTCACAATTGCAACTTTATATCTCGCAATTCTGACTTTATAACTCGCAATTGCAACTTTATATCTAGTAATTCTGACTTTTTTTCCGCAATTGCGGCTTTATATCTGACTTTAATAACACACAATTCTGAGATAAAAAGTCAGAATTGTGAGATAAAGTCACAATTACCTTTTTTATTTTTTATTCTGTGGCAGAAACAAGCTTCCATATAAAACAAGTGACAAAACTCGTATAAAAAAAAGACAAAAAGTCATCAAAGGAGTATTTCAACTTTTAAGTGAAATTCAACTTAACAAAACTTGAATTAGTTGACTTGTACAGCCATTTTTATTGTGCTTAAAGAAATTTAAGGCAGCAACTGAACTTTTTGAAGTTGATTTGGGGAATATTTTACAGTGTTTGCAGCTGCAAAAATTGCACACACAAAAAAAAAGCCTGTTAGAAAATGATAAATATAAATAACTTCCATGCAGTTTATGCTTAAAAACAATCGCCTCTGACTTATTTGGAGACACTTAATGTTCAACAATACTAGGCCTACTAATCTGCTGTACTGACACATCTCTGTTCTCTGTAGAACTGCTGTATAGATGAATAGAACTAATTTAATAATTGATGAACTTTCCACAGTTATTATTTCTGATCTGAGATTTCACACTTACACTCACGCCTGTCACTCATTCAGCCGACGAAACCGATTTGCATAAGCAGGTCTAAAATTGATGGCAATTTTGCAGTTGTGACGCCCACAGTTCCTGCCAGATGTTCTCAGATGTTCCCACATGTGCTGAATGAGTTCATCATAACCATAAACGTGATTCACACGCCAGTGCTGGACCAAAGCAAATGTTTGCTAAAGAATTGTGAATATAGGACACCTTTCCTCGTAGTTTTTCATTGATTCACCTATATTAATTGATCAATTAATAATAATTTACCCAGTAAAATAAAGATTTTATGATTCTATGGAATATGGCTTTGTCATTTTTTTTTGTTTACCTTGTATTAGTTAAAGTTAAGGTAGATCACAGTAATTCAGTTTAGTTATATACATATTAGCACTAATATGAAAATCATATTTCATCAAATTTAAATTGACTAAATGCATGTGATGTCTGGACAAGTAACAATTTTTTGAATTTGAAAAATTAGTATGTTTTTTATATATATATATATATACACATTTAAAAGTTTTATGTTATATATATATATACACACACACACACATGTATTATACACAAACATATATTTAACATTTTATGTTATATATGCATACAGATATTAGCCTATATTTTATATATTATAAAAAAATTGTTATATACAGTATACACACACATATATATACACACAAACATGTAAAAAATGTATGTCACACACATATATATATAACATATATATTTACAAATTGTTTATGTATATATACATTGGCTACAATAATTCAAAGGGCTTCACATGAAAATTATTAAAAATAGCAGTCACAAAATGTTGCACAAAATAAGAAATAAAAACTTAGTAGATTAATAAATTAATTGAAATGAAGTGAAGATGTACACTAAATAAAATGCATGCTAACGACTAAATGATCAAGTGTGATCAGGTTTAGTAACAAAAAAAGCAATAAAATGAACTCTTTCAGTGCTGTTAGAACCACGTGTGTGAAATCTCGCAGAGTCTCGTCTCCCTCTCAAGTCTCGCGTTGTTCCGTCGAGCTGTTTCCTGTTCCGGGGTCGGTCGTGTACGCCGTGTGTGTGTTTATGCGCTTGTGTGTGTGAGTGTGTGTGTGATGATGATGATGGCGGAGCTGGTGCAGGGACAGGCCTCGGTGGCTCAGGCCGGGATGAAGGCTGACGGATTCACGGACCCGTTTCACCGTGCGCGACAGGTACACACGCCAGCATGTGTGTGTAGACGACCGCACGCGTCTTGTGTGTGTTTGTGTGTGTTTAATGAGTGCGCGTTTGGCGTGAGTGTGTGTGTGTGTAGCCTGTTAGCTGCTAGTGCTGGATGAGCTTTTAAACTCCAGCACACACACACTCACACTCACTCACACAGATTAAGGCCACAACTCAACAACTATAAAACACAATTTACACGCGGAAGAATCAAACACAACTCAACGCTGCCGACATTGACAACAACTTTATTGCGATCTACTCGATCAGAAACTACAGAAACACCAGGAACAAACTGCTGCAACCTGTTGTTGTCATGCACACGTTTTACAACTTACTTCGACTCACGCGAACACACGCGCAACACACTCCGACACAACACACTCCTCGCGTTGCGCAAACCGACGGAAAGTGCGCAGTGTGAAGTTTGTTGTGCACGTTGACACTTGTGCTAAGCGCGCGCACACACACTCACTCACACACACTCGTGTAGTGAATCCACACCGATGATCATGTGCTCCGGCCAGTTTTAGGACTCAAGGAAAACTTCATCTGTCACAGTGTGTGTTGCACATCGCAAGGGTTTGTGTCCTTCAGAGCAGCGTGGCCTTGTGCTTCTGCTCACAATCATCAAAATCCTCATTTTACCTTCACATGGAGCAGTGCATGTAGTATATCTGCTCATTTTGGCACTTTTAATAATTATAATCTTCTTTTACCATTCCATATTGTATTGCATGTAGTATATCTGCTCATATGGGCACATTTGATAACCATAATCTTCATTTATTTTTTACATTACATATAGCATTGCATGTAGTATATCTGCTCATATGGGTACTTTTAATAATTATAATCTTCATTTTACCATTCCATATTGTATTGCATGTAGTATATCTGCTCATATAGGCACATTTGATAACCATAATCTTCATTTTACCATTACGTATAGTTTTGCATGTAGTATATCTGCTCATATGGGCACGTTTATGAATCATAATCTTCATTTTACCATTACGTATAGCATTGCATGTAGTATATCTGCTCGTATTAGCACTTTTAATAACCATATTCTTCATTTATTTTTTACATTACATATAGTTTTGCATGTTGTATCTGCTCATATTAGCACTTTTAATAATCATAATCTTCATTTTACCATTACATATAGTTTTGCATGTAGTATATCTGATCATATTAGCACTTTTAATAATCATATTCTTAATTTATTTTAACCATTACATATAGTTTTGCATGTAGTATATCTGCTCATATGGACACTTTTAGTAATCATAATCTTCATTTGACCATTAGTCTTACATGTAGTATATCTGCTCGTATTAGCACTTTTAATAACCATAATCTTAATTTTACCATTATATTTTGTATTGCATGTAGTATATCTGCTCATATGGACACATTTATGAATCATCTTCATTTTACCATTACGTATAGCATTGCATGTAGTGTATCTGCTCATGTTAGCACATTTATGAATCATAATCTTCATTTTACCATTATATTTTGTATTGCATGTAGTATATCTGCTCATATGGACACATTTATGAATCATAATCTTCATTTGACCATTAGTCTTACATGTAGTATATCCGCTCATGTTAACACATTTATGAATCATAATCTTAATTTTACCATTATATTTAGCATTGCATGTAGTGTATCTGCTCATATTAGCACATTTATGAATCATAATCTTCATCTTGTCATTGCATACAGCATTGCATGTAGTATATCTGCTCATATTAGCACGTTTAATAATCATATTCTTAATTTTACCATTATATTTAGTTTTGCATGTAGTATATCTGCTCATATGGACACATTTATGAATTATAATCTTCATTTGACCATTAGTCTTACATGTAGTATATCCGCTCATGTTAACACATTTATGAATCATAATCTTAATTTTACCATTATATTTAGCATTGCATGTAGTGTATCTGCTCATATTAGCACATTTAATAACCATAATCTTAATTTTACCATTATATTTAGTTTTGCATGTAGTATATCTGCTCATATGGACACATTTATGAATTATAATCTTCATTTTACCATTACATATAGTATTGCACGTAGTATATCTGCTCATATGAACACTTTTAATAATCATAACATAATCTTAATTTGACCATTAGTATTGCATGTAGTATATCTGCTCATATGGGCCCTGTGGTAGTTAAAGTTGGGGTAACTCTGATTGTTCCTGTACTGTATCTGAGGATTGCTGTAGCGTGAGCGGTTCGGCTGCAGCTGTCGTGACGCGCGTCAGTCAGAGAGACGCGTGAGCTGTGAACATGAGCCTCTCGGACACCAGTCACTCATGCATGTGCCGCGCCACGTTTGCATAACATGAAAAACCAGCCGTGAGCACATACGCTGCATGAATATTCCATTATTCCTGCTTATTTGTGACATGCACGTACAGCTGAAAGCGAGTGACTGTGTTCCTAAGCCGGTTTGGAGCTGTGAGTGCAGCTCAGTGGAGTTGTCATCTCTGAATGCTTGCATGACTTCATTGGAAAGTCTCCAGAGTGCCGGTGCTTGTGAGGCGGCGCCTGACGGATCAATACTCTGTCAAAGCCTGTCAGCTTGAGGAGAGACTGTTCACTTTAATATCTGTGTAAGTTCCACGTTTAAAGGCCCCCTGAAATCAAAATTCATGCTTTTTAGCCATTAGCATGAATATGCTAGGCTTAAGCTGATGAATGCGCTTCCAAAACAATGACAAAATTTGCATTTAGGAGATATAAGCATTTAAAACTTAGTCTCTCACTTCCGCTTAAACGGATCAGGGATTTTAATGACATCACCGCTTCTCATCACATCTGTCCAATCAAATGCTATCTAGAATCTGAAGCTCCGCCCCCTCTGCTATAAACGCACCGCAGGAACTGGGAATGATTTTAGCTCTAGGAACTCCTTTTGGAGGAACTAATTAACTCCTCCTTCAGAGTCGGTCTAATCCAGCGCTATAGGAACTATCCGCGACGTTAGTGTTCGCTGATTGGCCGAACACACGCGAAACACCAGCACCGTCGTTTAAAAAAAGCTAAACACAGATTATAGCCTGTATATTTACTCCATAAACTAACTCTACGAACATGTAAAACAGTGATAGATGAAGCTCTTAATCTTTACTCTCAAGTGTCTACTTTATATGTGTAACAGTTCTATCTAATAACGTGTTAGATCGTGAACTAATGAACACGGAGAATGTGAGCACTATGAGCTCTGGCGTTCTCAGCGCCGTCAAAGTAAACTAAGCGCTATTGGCTATTTGAAAAGGGGGAGGAGCCATTCAATATGTCCCGCCTTCTCTTCCTGTTTCAGTGGAAATTACGTCAATGCATTTCGTCAAGGCACTTCAGGCTTTAATCTGCGTTTGTTAGTGACCTCAGTCATAATTCACATTAAATCAGTCGCCAGGCTTTCAGAGGCAAGCGAGGACGTCGAGACGGTCACGTTTTTAAGTCTTGTTACAAGCTGTTAGAAGTATTAATTGGTATTTATTTTTTATATTCTTATTGGTTTCATTTTAACAAAGTTTTATAAAAACTTTGTTCATTTTTTAAAGTTTCATGAAGTTTTAGCAATTTAGCAATTTTTTTTTACTTCTAGTTTTTATACATTTGTTTGAGTTTATTTTAGTGGATCAAGTTTAACTGAATGAAAATGGAAGTATTTGTTGACGTTTATTTGATTTCGAGAAATTCGAGAGATTTTGATTTCATAGTTTTAGCAATTTAGTTTTTTTTGTAATTGTCATTTTTTTACTTTTTTTTTTTTTGTTTTAGTGCAACTAAATGGAAGAAATGTTGGCAATTAGCTCAAATAAAATTTCTTTTTAAAATATTTTCAGTTAACGTTTATTTGATTTCGAGTAACAATTTTATTATGGTTTTCGTTTAGTCAACTATAATAACCCTGTTCCAACCTCCTTATTTCTGTCTAATAATATAATGTTTTACCCTTTTCTTTTCTCATTATTGTTCTGTGATGTTTTGCTGCTTTAATCTTCAGATAGTTGATCATGTAAGAGCAGTTTTTGGCCTCCGTCCGTGTCACATGACCCTGTACACACAGCGGACACCTGTGGCCAGCCGTGAGTTTTCCTCTCGTGTGTTCAGAGCGAGCCGGACGCCCTGTGCTTTAGCTTTTATCAGCTCTGGGGGAATATAGACCTGGGCTCGCGTCCAGAATCACAGGCCCGTTTCACCGTGGAGAAAACACACACAGTTTACACTCAAGACCGGGTTTATCAGCGCGTCACAATCATCTGTAGCTCGTGGTCCTGCGACAGAAACGAGCGCTCGTTTGGGCTTGAATGATTGTGAACGTTAAATTAATACTGCAAAAAAAATGAGTTATGAAGCAAGAATGATAAAATAGCATGTTTTTGTTTAAATCGTGTTTGCGTCAATATACAGTATGAATAATTCTGAATCATGTAAAGGTAAATATTGTGTATTTTTTATATTTATTTATATATATATATGTATATATGTGTGTTTTTTATATATCCACAGTTTCTGCGGGTCTTAAAAAGTCTTAATTACACAAATTAGGGTTTCAAAAGGTCTTAAATCAGAGCATAAATTCATAAAGTCATGACATTAAATGTTGCATGCATTTTGTTAAATGTTGCATGCAAGTTTCACAGATAACAAGAGTTTTTGCATGTTAAGGAAATGCGTGTTGATTTGCAATGCAAAGAAAGACACACATATTGAGGAAGAACACCAGTTTTTCAAACTCTGAAGTGTTTCTAATACATCTCAGTGCGTTTCTCCCTAGACATTTACATTTAGAGAGCATATATTGGGAACCCTTCAATGCATCCCTTAAAATGTTCTTAAAAAGGTCTTTAATTTACCTTAAAAAAACCTGCACACCTTAAAATGCAGTGCAATGCATATAATTTTTTTTTTGTTTCTGCTTTTTGTGTGCATTGCATTTATATTTTATCGTTATACTCGTCTCTTTACGACCTGATTTATCAGCGTGTCACAACGCACTTTATCTGTAGTTTGCCCTGCGCTAGAGACGAGTGCTGGTGTGTGTTTGATTTGTGATGACGTGCATGTGAACATGTTGCATAATCAGGTCCACCCATGCCATGCAGTGACAGCTGTCGAGTTTTAAAAACCTTCACGTTTAACTCCACAATCACACCGGGTCTGAATGTGTTGATCATCCGTGATCCAGAAGTCAAGTCTCGTTTCTCCGCCCGTGATCGCATGCGTTGTGTCGCTGACTCTGACATGGACGTATCTGCCCTGTTGTTAGGTGTTAGGCTTGTTGCATCATGGGTAATTAACGGGCTCCATTGACCTACATTGAGTTCACTCCTCGTGCGTGAATGGGCGAGTGCTCAACAAGTGGCCAGTGTTCCTCTCGACTGCTGTTTACCGACTCCTGCATTTCACTGGAGACTTTCCCTTGGGTCGCTCGTTTATCCAGGCACTCGCATAGCTGGCATTCCTTCCCAGCATTCCCTAGAAAGAGGGTTTAGCTGGAGGGAAGAGGTGGAGACCGGCCTCTCTCTCTCTCTCTCTCTACCCCACTCAAGTCTTTCTCCTCAAAATGGCCTCTTGCTTTGAGTTTAACAGTGCTTTTCTTGCATGCACCAGTCTAATGCAATGGAGTATTAACCGGTATTAACGCCCAGATTTCTCTGCTTTTTGTCTTAATTTTCTGGATGTTTCAGTTTAGTGTAACTCTAACTCTTCAGTGCAGCAAAACACTTGAATTTCTGTAATTTTCAGCCATCAATGTCTGCATTTCAACAAATTTCAAAACTTGCTTTTCTCCAGTGAATGAAATGCTTTACTAATGAAAGCCGTGCATTATAACCTATCGTAAAGCGTTCATGACGTGCAATGGCTAGAAACGCTTTGTGAAAGGTTATAAAGTGCATTTCATTCATAGTGTTTGAAGTACATGCGGTGTGATTTGTCGGATGAATGTATATGACCTCTAGTACACACAGTGAGTGTGTTAGATTGCGCTCGCATACAAACATCTCTGTAAATTGATTCATGACATTATGAAGTGTTCATGACAACTGCAACCGCGAAAAAAAAAAGAAAAGGCATTGCATTTATAATTTATTAGTATTCAATTAAAATTACTAACAGAAGTATAGCAATGAAATATACATGCAATTCAAAAAATAATAAATAAAAGCAAAAAAGCTATTTTTATATATATATAAAATATTTTTAAAATAAAAATTACATATATTTTTTTATATATAAAAAAGATATATATACTTTTTTATATATATGTTTATTTAAACTCTGAATCAACATGCACCAATGCTAAATTTTTCTAGATGTCATAATCATTTGTTAACAAACAAGTATTCATTACTTCAATGAGCTCATTATATCTGCCTTAAATTATTACATTGTTTAAATACTGTCAAAGCCTGTCAGCTTGAGGAGAGACGGTTCACTTTAATATCTGTGTAAGTTCCGCGTTTAAAGGCCCCCTGAAATCAAAATGTACTCTTTTTAGCCATTAGCATGAATATGCTAGGCATAAGCTGATGAATGAACTTACAAAACAATGACAAAATTTGCATTTAGGAGATATAAGCATTTAAAACTTAGTCTCTCACTTCCGCTAAAACGAATCAGGGATTTTAATGACATCACCGCTTCTCATCACATCTTCTGTCTAATCAAATGCTCTCTAGAATCTGAAGCTCCGCCCCCTCTGCTATAAACGCACCGCAGGAACTGGGGATGATTTTAGCTCTAGGAACTAATTTGGAGGAACTAATTCCTGTTTGTAATGCAGTGGTTTAAAATAAAATAAATATACTGTAAAATATTTATGCTGAAGCAGTAATGATAAAATTATATGCTTTTGTTTAAATCGTCATGTTTGTATCATTCATTTATATATTTCAACAAAAAATTGCAATGCAAAATATATAATTATATAATGTATAGCTTTTTGCATTTATTTTTAATTGCATTTATATTTCATTACTATAGTCCTGTTGGTAATTGTGATTTTTAATATTTAAGCAAGAATGATCAAATGACTTATTTTTGTTTAAATCGTCATGTTCATTTGCATCACTCATATATTTTAAACAAAAGAAATTGTAGTGCAATATGCAAACAAACATGACAATAAAATATAAATGCAATTAAAAAAGAATGCAAAAAAACACTTCACACTACACATCATTTCAAAGCAGCTTTACAGAAAATGCATGAGTCCATTTTACAATTTACAGTGATCTGTCATCAGAAGAAACGGTCTAAGTTATGCATTTCAGAAATGTGCATATACAGAATCACAGTTAGTGAAAAATGTATCAGTTTAAACAATGCAATAATTTAATGCAGATGTAATGAGCTCATCGAAGTAATGAATACCTGTTTGTTACCGAATGATAATGACATTTAGAAAAATGTAGCATTGGTGCATGTTGATTCAGAGTTTAAATAAACATTATATATATATATATATATATATATATATATATATATATATATATATATATAAAAAATATATATATATATATATATATATATATATATATATATATATATATAATTTTTATATATAAAAATATATAATTTTTATTTTAAAACTTTTATATATATAAAAATAGCTTTTTTGCTTTTATTTATTTTTTAATTGCATGTATTTCATTGCTATACTTCTGTTAGTTATTTTAATTGAATAATGTTAAATGTTTTGTAATTTGCATTTATCAGTCACATATATTTAAACAAAAATTGTAATCAATGCAAACAAATATATATATAATATAGCTTTTTTGCATTCATTTATTTTTGAATACCACTTATATTTCATTGCTTTACTCCAGTTGGTATTACAGTGACTAAAATAATGAACTCTATAACAGATGTGTGTGTGTTTCTGATGTCTTCTAGATTGCTAAGATGAGTGTGTGTGTGTGTTTCTCTGATGTCTTCTAGATTGCTAAGATGAGTGTGTGTGTGTGTGTGTTTCTCTGATGTCGTCTAGATTGTTAAGATGAGTGTGTGTGTGTTTCTGTCTTCTAGATTGCTAAGATGAGTGTGTGTGTGTGTTTCTCTGTCTTCTAGATTGCTAAGATGAGTGTGTGTGTTTCTCTGTCTTCTAGATTGCTAAAATGAGTGTGTGTGTGTTTCTCTGATGTCTTCTAGATTGCTAAGATGAGTGTGTGTGTGTGTTTCTCTGATGTCTTCTAGATTGCTAAGATGAGTGTGTGTGTGTGTTTCTCTGTCTTCTAGATTGCTAAGATGAGTGTGTGTGTGTTTCTCTGTCTTCTAGATTGCTAAGATGAGTGTGTGTGTGTTTCTCTGTCTTCTAGATTGCTAAGATGAGTGGAGAGCAGATTCCGCATCTGAACAACTCGTCCCCAGTCGTCGACGCTTCGCTCTATGGCTACGGCGGCCAGAAACGCTCTCTGGACGAAGGAGGTAAAAAGCCTTGCAACACTTCGCAAGAATACACTGATCTGAAATCTGAACGCACGAGCGGTTTCAGCCGGTGTTGATCGGCGGAGACTAATGGGACACATGTAGAATAACTGTGAAATCAATGCAGGACTTTATGAAGCTTTGCCCTTTGACAGTGTGTTTCCGCACGAGGCATTGATCGCTGCTTCTGTTCTTGAACTGCTTGCGAAAGAGGTACAAACAGCGAGTGTGAGGTCTTTCAGGAAGTGAAACCTGTTTCTGTGGGTTGCAGATTTGTGTTGAGCGCTGGAGGCGTTAAAAGCACAACAAACATTAAAAACAATGAGTCGACCGAACGCTGCGGCCACTGAGGCTTAAAAACTACATGAAATGTGTGTTTTTCATTATTTAAATGCTCTTGGCTGTTACTCAACTTTTACTTGGGTAACGCTTTGTTTTACAGTGTCCTTGTTACATATGTTACATGTATTTACCATAGTAATAACAGTAAATTATGCATAATTACATGCAACTAACCCTCAACCAAATCCTAATCCTACATGTAGCCGATTAATATTACTCAGTACTTAAATATATAATTACACTGTAACAATGACCCCTTAAAATAAAGTAGTCCTTATATATAATGCATGGTTACACTTTATTTTAAGGTGTCATTGTTACAGTGTAATTATATATTTAAGTACTGAGTAATATTAAGCAACTACATGTACTTGCTATAGGGTTAGGGTAGGATTAGGATTAGGTTGAGGGTTAGTTGCATGTAATTATGCATAGTTTACTGTTATTACTATGGTAAGTACATGTAACAAGGACACTGTAAAATAGTGTTATCTAATGCATTATAAAAGTGTTTTAATGCAGTAATTACGCCTTGTAATGCGCCTTATAATGCACTGAATGATCTCATGAATAATAGTAACCACAGTTATAATACAATATATATGCATTGAACGAATCTTAACCCTCTGGCGTTGTATGGTAATTTTTGAGTGGAAAATGTTACTTTTTAAAATTATTTTTTACTTTTTATTTTTTACTTCATCGGAATGGTACGAAACTTGAGTTTTAGGTGTCGGCACTTGCTGTGTGAACACGCACACACAAAAAAAATCATGTATATGATTTGAAAAGTTTAAATTGACCTAAAAGAATAGTCACACTTGTGCTCTTCATGGTCAATAATGAGCGCATTGAAAATGAACTGGAAATGAATTTCCTCTAGTGGAAGCGTTTGGTACTGCGGCCGAACACAATCTCACCTAAAGCTAATTTTATGAGATATCAAGCTCAAATTTGGAGCACAGCTTATTTTAATTTATGGGTTTGATTTTCTCACATATTAAGATTAAACATGTTTTGAAATATATATTTCATATAAAAATTTAAAATCGTGTTTTTGCGCATTTTTCATAACAAAAAAACATTTTATACGTTTTTTAAGTTCTTTTCAGAAGCGTCTCACACGAGTGTGTTCCCGAACGCAAGAGAACATGATGGCGTTTATTGTTTTGTCTGACGCTCTGAGACGCAACTCATGTTCTCTTGAACACATGGGATGGAAACGCTGCTTTATTCGTGAATGTTTTATGTGATATTCCAAAGTTAAATTCACAACTTTGGATGGAAACGGAGCTAATGGAAGGAATTATGCTAGTGTAGTTGATGCATTACTTGATAAAATGTCCTTGGGTTTGGAGTCACTTTTGGCAGAGACGATATTCTGTGTATTTATCAGTAATTAATACTAAAGTACTTTTTCTTTTTTCTTCATCTAAGTGGCGAACCAACTCGGTGCAATGGTACATGGTACAAGGTGAGCGCTTTTATTCATTAAAACTGTTGTACAATAATCTCAGGTTGATATTTACAGTGTGTGTGTTGTTTGTTTAGGGCTATAATAACAGAAGACTACAAAGTGCCTGATAAGATGGTTGGATTCAGTAAGTACTGAAGATCTGAGTGAGAAACAAATGTTTTTCCGATAGATAATGTTCATATTTGGGTTTTATAATCAAATGGGTTTGCAAAACTCTAATGCAGCTTCTCTGATGAAATTTTGCCCTTTTATTTAATTGTTTGTGGATGAATCATTAAAAAAAGTACATTTGTGACATATTTTTGTATTGACCAAGTTTGACCATTAAGAAACATGTCCGTCTCTTCTGTCAGAGATGTTCTAGTCCTAACAGAAGTTGAGCTCTGTGTCTTTATTGTGTGTCAGTAATCGGACGGGGCGGCGAACAGATCACAAGAATTCAGCTGGAATCAAACTGCAAGATCCAGATCGCGGCCGGTAGGCTTTAATCCAGTCCAGTTCCTCATATTCAGTGTTTTGTCTCTTTTTTATTTATATTTATATATATATATATATATATATATATATATATATATATATATATATATATATATATATATATATATATATATATATATATATATATATATATACTCATGTTTATTTTATTTTTAATTGTGCTTTTGTCATTTTTATTATTATTGTAATTATTATTTAATCTTATTTAATTTATTAATTCATTTCAGTTTTAGTTATATTTTTGGTTTTCATGTTAATTTTAGTTACTTTTTTTAGTTGTGCTTTTGTCATTTTATTAGGTTTAATTTATTTTTATTTCAGTTTTAGATTGCTTGTTTATTTTCCAGTTAATTATTTTAGTGCTTCAACTTAAACTTAAGTTTATTGCCAAGGCAACATTTCGAGTTTTCATTTCAGTTTGTTTTTCAACTAATATTTATATTTGACTTTTTTTCAGCTTTATTACAATTTAAAAAATGTTAAATGTTTTTATACTTTTAGTTTGTTGACGAAACAATCTCTGGAGCATTAAAGCGCTAGTGCAACTTTAATCATGTAGAGCAGAAATTGTAATGTAAAATAAACATTTGATGTCTATTGCCAATGAAACAATTCTAATTTTAATTTAGTTTGTTTTTCAACTAATATTTATTTTTAATTTTTTTGTTTTTGTTTAATATTTATAATTTTGGTTATGTGCTTTTGTCATTTCATTAGTTTTTTAAACCTAAACATTCCCATTTTTTTATTTCAGTTTTTCATTTTTAATTTCCAGTTAATTATTTTAGTGCTTCAACTTAAACTTATTTCAGTTTATTGCCAAGGCAACATTTCAAATTTTCATTTAGTTTAAGTTTTTCAACTATTCAGTTTTATTACAATTAACAAATATTTGTGTAGATTTAGTTGACGATAATAACCGCGATCTAGAGACGAAACAATCCCTGAAGCTTTAAAGCGCTAGTGCAACTTTAGTCATGTAGAGCAGAAACTGTAATGTAAAATAAACATTTAATGGCCACAAGAGAATCTGAGCTAAACCAGTGTGTGACCCTGGTGCCGAAGCGCTGGCCAGTTTGCCCTCAGTTTGTGCTGTGATTTGATTATGATTATGATTATGTGTGTGTTTTGTCTCCCACAGACAGTGGAGGGATGATGGACAGGCCTTGCACCCTGACTGGGACCCCAGAGAGCATCGAGTAAGAGTTCACTGCCCTTACAGTCACCTTTATTTATACAGCGCTTTTTACAATACAGATTGTTTCAAAGATAACAGGAAAATAATGCAACAAAGCTTACACACACTTCTGTTCAGCTAGGCCTCAAACACTGCTTGATTTCAATTCACAAGTTCGATTCTGATCTCGATTAGATTCTGTTGAAAATATATCCGGTACAGTTACGAAAAAAAAGTGCAGGTTAAAATTAACAACTGATTTGTATACAAACACTTAAATTGCACATAAGGCAGTTTTTATAATAAATATTTAATGACGTAATTATGTTTCTACACCAATTCGTCATAACTTGTTCTTGAATATTCGATTTATTTAGGGATGCACGATATATCATTTTTAATGTTAACGTTATCGGCCCGGTAAGAAATATTAAAGCCGATAAATGTATTATTTCCTTCAGCTGAGACACTTCATGGTTTTGAATTGCTTGAAATATGATTGAAATCACTTCAAAAAGGAAAATAGTTATACAAGTCTGTAATATCGGCTACATAAACTTATAAAGAGAACATCATTATAATCGTGTGTTTGGGACATGGATGTTTAATGGTGAGACTTTTGTTTTTGTAACCAGGCTCTCAAAAATTATATAAAAATTTAGATTTATCGGCCGATATATCGGTTATCGGCTTTTAAATATAAAGAATTATCGGTATCGGCCAATTTTTATATCGTTGCATTCCTAAAATGCATGCTTAAATCTATCATGAAAAACAGGTAAAGTTAAAAATATGAATATTTAAGTCTTTTATTTATGAAAATGCGTATTATTCTAGCCAACTATAGAGTCTCGAATGGCTTTTCTGAGGTAAATGTGAGTTGATATTGTTCTCAAGCTGTTTTATTGACGTCTTTCCACGGCTGAAACACAGATTGATCGATTACATTAAACATTATTAATTTCAGTAAGTTGTTCTGTATCTTTCAACATTCCTTCTGATGTTCACTGATGTTTATTTGCTGCTGTAACTTGTAGTAAAGAGAAAGAGATGATCGGTTTACGTACAGCGATCTGTCATTTATTGTATAATTTTCATGATAAATCAACAGAATTTGAAAGCTGAGATGTTTTCATATCAAAAGTATCAAACGTTTCTTTTAATTATTGGATGGCAGGCGCTACAAATAATGTTTAGTGAAGTTTTCTTTAAGTATCAGATGAAAACGGCACATCGATATTGGGTTTCCGTTCATCAAAACTGAGAAGTGGTTCAAATCGAGAAAGTTTAACCCTTTTCTGAAAGAAAGATTCTGAAATATACAGTCAAACCTAAAATGATTCAGACACCAGATATAATTTTTTGATATTTCTTCACTAGTGTGATCAGGACACTATAGATCATTTATGTAAGTGAGGAGAGCAAAATAAAGTAAACTGTGACATATTATATCCAAACATTCTTCATACAGTGACTATCAGTGACATTTATACAAATTTGGGACCAAAAATGATTCGGACACTTTGAGCTGATCATGTTTTGCTGAAGTGTGTTGTCTTTAATTGCTAATGCTCTTTTTACACACAGACTGAACAAAATGAAGCATTGCTTGGTGATTGGTTGAGCTAAACTGGTATTATCTAATTGTGTAGTTAAATTTAACAGCTGACAGATATTCAACATAATTCATGTGTGAGACAGTCTAACAGAAGGACGGACAAAACCAGTCAAATATCAACTGAGTTCTGCTCATATTTTATTACCGTTTTCTAAACTATAGCGAATAAACTGTGATAATGTGAGATGTTGGAGTCTGAATACATTTTGGTTTGACTATGTTCTGCTTTATTAATCAAAATACACAATATACACTAATATATATTTTTTATCATATGTTAATTTTAAATGTTTTGTATAATATGACTTGTTTGTTTGCTTGCTTGGTTTTATTGTATTTATATGATATTTGTATATTTTTGCCATGATAATAGCCTTAGATGCTGACATGGCATTCAGTAACTCTCTCTGTCGTCGGTCAGGCAAGCGAAGAGGTTGTTGGGGCAGATCGTGGACCGGTGTCGGAACGGGCCGGGCTTCCACAGTCAGATGGACGGGAACAGCGCCGTCCAGGAGATCCTGATCCCGGCCAGTAAAGTCGGCCTGGTCATCGGGAAAGGAGGCGACACCATCAAACAACTTCAGGTTGGGTGGAAATTACGCCATGGTTCAGATTACACGATTTAGGCCCGATCCGTTTGACGTGGGGATTCGTAAATGACAACGGGTGTCGGAGCGCAAGATTCGATCGTTTAATCTCGTATAGTGTGTTTCCAGCACTCAATCCGTGTCTGTACTTTAGTGTCAGGCGTCCCACGACTCTTAACCCTCTGATCCGTGATGTCCACTACACTTTAAAAGCTTTTTTTAACATTTCAGGTTGATGTTACATCCTTACCCATAATTCCATATCCCTATCCTCCTTTTTTTTTGTATTCAATGACAACATAAAATCAAAATGGCTAAAAGTGGTGATGCATTTACTACTATTTTCTGTTGCGATACATAAATGTACAAAGTACAAATACATGTATTTTTATACATGTATAATAAAAATATACATTCAAATTGTAAAAATTATCAAATTACATAATTATCTTAATTTTAGAAAATATCTTAATTTTCTATTTAAAAAAAAAACATTAAATTATTCTTTGTGCATTTATTTTTTAAAACATTTTTATATTTTAGTTTTTTATAAGCAAGCTATGTAAGATCACACAATATAATTTTGAGGAGAAAAATGCTTAATCTTTTTAGTTTTTAAAAAGTCTTATTTTAGTTAATTATATATTATTTATTAAAATAAATCTAAATAAATACATATACTTTTAAATAAATTGTATAATTTTTTTCTTTCCCTTCCAGATTTCCAGATTTAATGTCATGTATCAGATGCTTTACCAGTAGTTTTAACAATTTGTTTTTTAAATTAACTATTCTTCCTTTTCTATTAAATTTTATTTTTGTCCTAAATTTTGTTTAATTCCTTTTTTTTGTTTTTTTGTTTAATGGTTAAATTAAATATTAGTAATCATGTCTAATATATTTCAATGAAATCTGTTTTTGTTTCGGTTTAATTTTTTTAATCCTTTTTATTTTTCCCAAATTATATTTTCTGTTTGAATTTTTCTAGATTCCAATTTTACTGGTTAATGCTCCTGAAGTTCAACATGTACAGGAACATTTTCCCTCATGAGTTTTGTATTATACATTTATATCAAATTATGTAGTTAAGCAATTAAGTGAAATGCATGTATTTTGTGTGCCCACAGGAGAGGACAGGAGTGAAGATGATCATGATTCAGGACGACCCGATGCCCACTGGATCAGACAAACCCTTGAGAATCACTGGAGACCCTTATAAAGTTCAGGTTCGTCTCTTTTTAATAACATTAAGGCCCGATATATAGGGCTGGGTATTGTTCAAAATCTTTCGATCAGGTGCCATTTTCGATACCTCAGTTTCGATACCGGTTCCTAATGATACTTTTTTCGATACCAATTTTATGAAATCCATTTTAACAAGATTACATAACACATTACCTCAGAAAATTTTGGTTTTATTTTTTCAGTTTGACTCATGCTCCTTAGTCAGTGCACAAAGGAACAAAAAAATGTTTTATAAAGAGCTCGAGCTCATACTCATCAAAGCTGATTTATTTTATTTTTTTATAAAAAATACAGTAAAACTTGTAATATTGTGAAATATTATTACAATTTAAAATCTTATTTGAATATATTTCAAAATGTAATTTATTCCTGTGATGTCCTTAGACTCAAACTAGTTTACTGTATATGTGTGATTTGTTGATTTATGTATTTATTACATGGATTTTAATGGTTAGACTTGTTTTTGTAATCAGGCTCTCAAAAAGCATCTAAACATTTCGATTTAGATTTATCGGCCAAAATATCGGTTATCGGTTTCAAATAGAGTTATCGGTATCGGCCAAAATCTTGATATCGGTGCATCATCAGGATGTTCGCTGCAAAGGCATTTTGAACATATTTTAACCCCTAAACGAAGAATGAAAGAGTATATCGGGGTCTTTACAGTCACAGATCCACAGTCATGTTGATGACGTCTGACTCTGCGTGTGTTTTATACAGCAAGCGCGGGAGCTGGTCGTTGAGATCATCAGGGAAAAGGATCAGGGAGATTTCAGGAGCGGCCGCAGTGACTTCGGATCCAGGCTGGGAAGCAGCATCGATGTAAGACGAGTTCGGCTCCTGAGCTCCAACACTGCAAAAAATGCTTTTCTTCGTATTTTTGTCTTGTTTCCAGTCCAAATATGTAAAGATTCTTAAATTAAGAAGCATTTACTAGATAAGACTTGTTTCCTGATAAAAAAGATGCATTTAAGTGAGTTTTTGCTTAAAACAAGCAAAATGATCTGCCAATGGGGTATAATTTTGCTTGTTTTAAGCAAAAACTCGCTTAATTTTATTTATTTTTTATCAGAAAACAAGATAGAATTTCTTATGTCATTTTATCATCTAGTAAATGATATCTGGACTGGAAACAAGACAAAAATACTGAGTAAGAAAAGCATTTTTTGCAGTTAAGACATTTAGATCTTGAGAATAAGCCAGAAATAATTCATTATTAGGTTTTGCACACACAGGTTGCAGTGCCCAGGTTTGCCGTTGGAATCGTCATTGGCAGAAACGGGGAGATGATCAAGAAGATTCAGAACGATGCGGGTGTCAGGATCCAGTTTAAGCCAGGTCAGTGTTCACTAACATTTCATTTAAAGAGGACCTATTATGGGTTTTTATGGTTCATCTTTCTTTCGTGTGATTAATGTTGTTTGAGCATTCAAAAAAAGCTCTTAGTTCTTCTCTATATCAGTGTCAGTGTTTCTGAACTCCCTGAAACGCCTCCATTGTAGTCTTGAGTTTCTTCCGGGAACAAACACGTCACAATATTCCTCATAATAATTCATGCGCAGATTAAAGGGGCAGGGCCTGGTTGAGTTAGTTAGTTGTGTGTTAAACTGGTGGTTATGGAAAGGGGCGGGGCATTTCCCAAACACACTCGAAGCACTCGACCAATCACAAAACACTGCTCCAGCCGACCAATCAGAGCACAGTGTGCTTTTCAGAAGGAGGGGCTTCATAGAGACAGGAAGTAAACAGAGCGTTGCTGACAGACTGGGAAGAGAGGAGCCGCAACAATGGAGAATATGAGGAAAATAATCAACATTCAAGCAGGAAAACCTGTTCTAGTAGAGTGCACAAAAACAAAATAATTTCTTTGTAAATTTGAGCATAATATGGCCTCTTTAATCTTCCTTTTGGATGTGTTCCCAACATTAGCATACATGAAATATGCTTATCGGTATAAAGTCTGGTTCATATTGCATCTTATTCTGTCCATATAGACAAAAAATTGTGAAACTTTCACTACTCCAGCAAATGCTGAGGTATCTTGGTTGAGGATTTGTTGTACCTTGAAATGGATTTGTTACACGTTTTACAACTCAAGATCCAAAGCAGATTTACAAAGAATAGAACAGTGCGAGATCTATTACGAGAGTTAAATGTTGATCAGTTTTATTCAAAAAATTAATTTAAATATTGGTTGGTTTTGTTTTATTAAGTGATTTAAATGTCGGTCGGTTTTGTTCTATAAATTAATTTAAATATCGGTTGGTTTTGTTCTATTAAGAGATTTAAATATCGGTCGTTTTTTTTCTATTAATTAAAATATCGGTTGGTTTTGTTCTATTAAGAGATTTAAATATCGGTCGGTTTTGTTCTATTAATTTAAATATCGGTTTGTTTTGTTCTATTAAGAGATTTAAATATCGGTCGTTTTTTTCTATTAATTTAAATATCGGTTGGTTTTGTTCTATTAAGAGATATAAATATCGGTCGTTTTTTTTCTATTAATTAAAATATCGGTTGGTTTTGTTCTATTGAGAGATTTAAATATCGGTCGTTTTTGTTCCATTAATTAAAATATCGGTTGGTTTTGTGCTATTAAGAGATTTAAATATCGGTCGGTTTTGTTCTAATTAATTCAAATATCGATCAGTTTGTTCTATTAATTAATTTAAATATCGGCCTCTGTTCTATTAATTTAAATATCGGTCTGTTCTATTAATGAATTTAAATATCAGTCTCTTTGTTCTATTCATTCATTTAAATATCAGTCTCTTTGTTCTATTCATTCATTTAAATATCGGTCTGTTTGTTCTATTAATTAATTTAAATAACGGTCTGTTTGTTCTATTAATTAATTTAAATATCGGTCTGTTTGGTTCTATTAAGAGATTTAAATGTCGCAAACACTTGATCATCAAACACATTGATCTCGCGCTGCAATGTTTGTGTACCACAGTGCCGAATTTCAAGACTAAAGGCCTGTTTACTTCAAGAACGATAACTATTACTAAATCTATTATAATAGAGAAGTCCAAAGATTCAAGATCCAAAGCAGATTTAAAAAGAATAGAACGGCAGTGAAACTGAAATCTGTAAGATCATTTAAAAGGGAACAAGCAAATGCAACTGAGTTTGTGGATCAATATGCAGTTTTACTGCTTTTTTCCCATTCTCACCATTACTTTCACACATCCTATTTCACGAATAGCAGTTTTATTATAGTTTTATTCATATTTTAAATAAAGTTCAGGATTTTCAACTAATATTTATATTTTAAATTTATTTCAGTCAACATAATGTTTAACAGCTTCAGTTTTAGTTACTGTATCTCCTACTGTGTGGTTTACCTGTCTCTGTTTGGGGATGTTGGAGAACTCCGGTTAGGGCATGTTGGGACACACTTGATCACACAAATCTCTTAAGACCCGTGGAGGCCCAGCAAGGATCATTGAAGCGTTAAGAAGTTTACAAGGATTAATATACTGTTCTCTCACATGTGTTTACGCTGTTTACAATCCAATGAATATTCACATGCACCTGAGCAGTTCATTTGAGAATGCCTGTTGAATTCATTCAGTTACTGAATTGTTATTTAAATGCGTTTCAGATGATGGGATCAGTCCCGACCGGATCGCACAGGTCATGGGTCAGCCTGACCGATGTCAACACGCCGTTCACCTCATCAATGATCTGGTCCAAACAGCACAGGTACATCCAGATCTTCAGGAATTATAGCCCGTTTGTTGTACTTCATGATTCTAGTCAAGTCAGCTTTATTTCTATAGCGTATTATACAATCCAGACGGTTTCAAAGCAGTAATAAACAGGAAAATTACAGAATCAATGTAAACTTCAACAAATATGAGCTCATCATTCAGTTCTAGACTCAAGTGCAAGTGTTTCTCAATCCCCAGAGTGTTTTTTAATTAAGTTTTAGACTCTGGTTAAGTTAGTCAGTATAGGGTTATTTTTAGCTTTTAGTTAGGGCTGCCCGCTAATAGTCGACTAGAAGAGGTTCGGTCCACCAACATTTTGTTAGTCGCAGAAAAAAACACGCAGGCTGTGACGAACAGATTGTTAACGCTAAGAAATCCAAACATTCGCCTATTATTCACTGACCTCAAATATGTCTTATCACTTTAACCATATTAGTAGCAACTTTACAAGTCTGCTCGCTCTAATGCTAACCTAGATAAATTTGCGCTATTATTAGGTGCACATTCAAGTTTTTGGAGTTACTCTGTCATTTTTGGTCATACTGATAATAGTAATGCAAACTGTAAAGGGTCTACTTTCATTTTTGTAAACTCACAACAACAAAACGTTGTGCTTTTGTATGATAATGAAAACCAACAGTATGCGCTTTCTGCCATCTCGGTCTCGGTGAACTTGAGCGTCACAATAACGAACCGAAACTCAGCGTATACTTGCCTCACAGACATGAGAAATATATCTATAGAAAGCTTAACATGTCTACTTTTTAAATTAACCAATTCAAATGGAAAATAAATATTCTCAGATTATGTAATCAGTCTAATCAGCCATACTTTTAGTTCATGTCCACATGACCAGTTCTGGATGTTTTGTGTGGCTCGTGTTTTATTTAGTTTCTCCTCTGTTTGTCGCTCAGGAGCGTGATGGTTTTGGAGGTCCGGTTGGACCCAGAGGTCGTGGCAGAGGTCGTGGTGATTGGAACATGGGAACTCCTGGAGGCTTGCAGGAGGTCACCTACACAATACCGGCGGATAAGTGTGGACTTGTGATCGGGAAAGGTTAGAACTAGACCATGTGCTGATATATTATACAGTTTTACAATATGTAAGGGATAACCCATGGCTAACTAGCCATGGGTTATCCTGCTTATACCATGGTCAATTGCCAGCATTGGCAAGTTAAAGCTGTTATTGATGTTTGCAGTGGGAGATGAGAGATGTGTGTGTGAATTACCTGCGTTTGCACTAAAAATGTAAATATCGGTTGGTTTTGTTTTATTAAGAGATTTAAATATCGGTCGGTTTTGTTATATTTATTTAAATATCAGTCCATTTTGTTCTAATTAATTTAAATATCGGTCGGTTTTGTTTTATTAAGAGATTTAAATATCAGTCTGTTTTTTTTATTAAGATATTTAAATATCAGTCTGTTTTTATAAAGAAATTTAAATATCAGTCTGTTTTTTTATTAAGAGATTTAAATATCGGTCGGTTTTGGTATTCATTTAAATATCGGTCCATTTTGTTCTAATTAATTTAAATATCAGTCGGTTTTGATTTATTAAGAGATTTAAATATCGGTCGGTTTTGTTATTTAAATATCGGTCCATTTTGTTCTAATTAATTTAAATATCGGTCGGTTTTGTTTTATTAAGAGATTTAAATATCAGTCTGTTTTTTTTATTAAGATATTTAAATATTGGTCTTTTTATAAAGAAATTTAAATATCAGTCTGTTTTTTTGTTAAGAGATTTAAATATTGGTCAGTTTTGTTATATTCATTTAAATATCGGTCCATTTTGTTCTAATTTAAACATCGGTCGGTTTTGTTCTATAAAGAAATTTAAACATCGGTTGTTTTGTTCTATTATGAGATTTAAATATCGTTCCATTTTGTTCTAATTAATTTAAACATCGGTTGGTTTTGTTCTATAAAGAGATTTAAATATCGGTTGGTTTTGTTCTATAAAGAGATTTTAAATATCGGTCGGTTTTGTTCTATAAAGAGATTTAAATATCGGTCGGTTTTGTTCTATAAAGAGATTTTAAATATCGGTCGGTTTTGTTTTATAAAGAGATTTAAATATCGGTCGGTTTTGTTCTATTAATAGCTTTAAATGTCACAAACAATTGATTATATTAAGCGCAGTAATGTTCGTGTACCAAGCTTCAAGAGTAAAGGCCCGTTCGCTTCAAGGACAATAACTATAACTACATCTATTATAATAGAGAAGTCCGCCCCACAACTATGATAACGAGGAACAATATCATTAGAATCAGTTTCAGAACGATTGTTTTCAGCTGATGAACAAATACATTGACAGCCAATCAGAATCCACTCACCTCTAAAGCTCTTGAGCATTTAAAGCGACAGACAACAAAACTAGGAAGCATTGGTTGTAAAGTTGTTTTATAATTGCATTGTAATGAGTACTGAATAATAACACGCATCATTTAGAAAACATAGTGGAATAAATTGAGTCGGTGAAAATTATACTTTCCTCAAAACTCATCCTGTCAGATGCATGTTTGTCAGAAACATCACTTTGTATACAATGACCCTTATAAGTGCTCACTCTGTAGGGACCCTTTAAGCTCTTTATTAGACTACTATGGTGTAAAACATCTTCTAGGTGGTCTTAAAACTGCCATTGATCCGATGAGTGACGTTCTGTTCACTGGCGAATGAATGGTTCACCACTTCCATTTAATTTAAATATCAGTCGGTTTTGTTCTATTAATACATTTAAATATGGGTAGGTTTTGTTCTATTACGAGATTTAAATGTTAAACAAACTAAAAATGACCAAAAATACTTGAACTTTTCACTAAAATTTAAAATGAAAACCAAAAAATATAAGTGGTCTACAAACCATAATAGCATCACAATGATACTAAAATTACACAGGAACTGTTGGATTGTGGGTAATATTTATTGCTTGATTCTCGACTATGTTTTGATGTAGTAATATTTCAGTTTTTAAAATTTGTTTTGAATTTGGCAATTCAGTTATGAATCTCAGTTCTTTTAATTTACATTATAGAGATTGTCAGAATCTCTAATGGATTATTAATGCGATCCCTTTGGGTTTGGTTATATATGCAGGTCATTTTAATGTGTAAATGTAATTTATCTGTCCACATTTGTCATCAAATCTCCTCAAGATGAAGCGTTGTCTCATTCCTTTAGATGCATTTTATCATGAAGGTCAACAAACCTCGATGCAAAATTATGAAAAGGTAATTTACTGCCATCTAATGCATTATGTGATTTGCGTTTCTCAAACCCAACTCTGAGCTCATTGTTGATCAGCTTTGTTAGACTCTCTCTTCGGTGTGTGTCGAAGACCACCAGCAGCTTTAACCAGTCCTCTCCGTCCATGAACCCGACGCTCGGCTCTTTATCTGACTGCGGAGCTCATAATGGCTTCATTAATGCAGGAGTTAAATTTGTTTGACAATAGCTTAATGTCCCGTCTCAGTCCATCGGAGGCAAAGAGAGGAGGAGTGTTTTAGATGGGCGTTTTCAGCCGGGGTCAACCGGGGTCACGCCGCATAGATGCGTCTCCCACAAGTGAACAAATGTTCAGACATCACTGTGTTTCCCTTTACCAGGCTTTTCTGTGTTCGTACACAATCCCGAGGCCCCTCGTGTTCCCTCGGGCAGATGATTCAGAGAGGCGTCATGTTGCTCGACTTTATTTATTTTTTTGGGAAAAATTGTGAAATTAATTTTAGATTAATTTAAAAAATTTTACTCCATTAGTAATACAAAATGTGTAAAAAAATTACATGAGAGAATTATTTAAATTCTATCTGCATCTTCACGCAGACCAGTATTATATTTTTATAATATTTCAGTAGTTTTTAATGTTTGGTTTTCATGTTAATTTTAGTTACATTTTTAGTAATTTCGTTATGTGTTTTTGTCATTTGTTTTAGTCTTTTTCTTAATATTGCTATTAGTTTTATTTCATTTTATTTCTATATATAGATATAGATGGATGGATTCATGGATGGATGGATTCATTCATTCATTTAGTGCTTTAACTTAAATTTATTTCAGTTTATTGCAAATGCAACATTTCTAATTTTCTTTTTTTTAAACTAATAATTATACTTTATTTCGGCTTTATATCAATTAACAAATGTTTATATATATATATATATATATATATGTGTTATCCTTGAAAAAAAAAAATCTCTTCCTGCCTTAAAATATCTTGAATGTAACTCGACACCCTCGCCTCATTTAGTATGCGTGGTTCTATGAATATGCAAATGAGCCCGCCTCCACTCACTCAGCTCAGAGATCCACTGGTTGACGATCACACGTTGATCTGATTGGTTACAAGGTAGTTTGTGACGTCAGAAACACCAGCGATTTCAAAGCGTGTTTTTGAGACTGTCTTTGGTTCACTGCAGTTTTAAGGAGAAAATACTCAGCAATGGAGTCGACTTATGAACTTACACATGGTGTGTGTGTGTGTGTGTGTGTGTGTGTGTGTGTTCTGCTCAGGTGGAGAGACCATCAAGAACATCAACCAGCAGTCCGGCGCTCATGTGGAGCTGCAGAGAAACCCTCCTCCCAACACCGATCCCAACGTCAGGATCTTCTCCATCCGCGGGTCTCCTCAGCAGATGGAGATGGCCCGACAGCTGATCGACGAGAAGATCGGGGTGAGAGGTCGCCTAATACACGCGCTCTATTGGTGATGCAGTGTGTGTAAAACTCACATTAGCGTTTAAAAGTTTGGGGTCGTGAGAGTTTAAGAGACTCTTCTGGAGGATTGGGAATCGATAATCCAGGCCAGGAATGGGATACTTGTGTCTGATGATGATGATCAGATGTGTGTGTGTTCAGTGTGTCTGATGATGATCAGATGAGTGTGTGTTCAGTGTGTCTGATGATGATCAGATGAGTGTGTGTCTGATGATTCTCCTCCTCTTCTTCTCAGGCGTCTGGAATGGGAGGAAACAGCAGCTTTGGACTCAGTCCTTTCACTCAAGGACCAGCGACTCCTCATCAGAAGTGAGTGACGACTTCCTTTCCTCCTTTCCTTTCTTCCCTCCTTTCCTCCTTTCCTTTCTTCCCTTCTTTCCTCCTTTCCTTTCTTCCCTTCTTTCCTCCTTTCCTTTCTTCCCTTTCCTCCTTTCCTTTCTTCCCTTTCCTCCTTTCCTTTCTTCCCTTCTTTCCTCCTTTCCTTCCTTCCCTTCTTTCCTCCTTTCCTTTCTTCCCTTCTTTCCTCCTTTCCTTCCCTTCTTTCCTCCTTTCCTTTCTTCCCTTCTTTCCTCCTTTCCTTTCTTCCCTTCTTTCCTCCTTTCCTTCCCTTCTTTCCTTTTTCTTTCCTTCCCTTTCCTTTCTTTCCTTTCTTTCTTTCCTTCCTTCCTCCTTTCCTTCCATCCTTACATTCCTTATCTACCTTCCTTTCTTCCTTTCCTTTCTTCCCTTCCTCCTTTCCTTCCTCGCTTTCTTTTCTTCCTTCCTTTTTCATGTCCTTCCTTCGCCCTGTTCCTTTTTCTTCCCTTTCTTCTTCCTTTTGTTTTTCATTTGTTCCTTTTCTTTCTTCCCTCTTTCCCTCCCTTCCTTCCTCCTTTCCTCTGTTTCCTCCTCTCCGTCGCTGAGTTTATCCTGCCCCAGAGCTTCTTCAGTCTCAGGTTATCTTCAGAATATCGTTTCCCTCCAGGATCTTGCTTTGCTTGTTGTGAGTTCCTCAAAGCTAAAGAAACCTCGAGTCTCACACGCTGGTCTAGTTCTTCATCAGAAGCGTTCACATGACTCTCCACATCACTTCCGTGTGCAGCAGTGTGTTTCAGACCAGACTCTGTGTGTGTGTGTGTGTGTGTGTTTAACCTGCGAGGTGTTGTTTTGTTCAGTGGTCCGCAGACGTTCATGACCGGCGGATGGGGAACCACATATCAGACATGGCAACCCCAGAGCCAACAGGATCCCAGTGAGTTTCACATCTCCACAGCTTCCTCTCAGCCAGTGCTCATTTACACAGCAAGTTCTGCTCTAGGTTTAGTCATGGTCTTTTGACTTAAATGCCCATTTAGTTTTAGTCATATTTTAGTCATCTGAACTGTTTTAGTCGACGAAATATAAGATTTTAATCTCTAAATCTACAGTATATTTAGGTGACGAATATCTAATGGGTTTATTAGTTCAATATTAATGCATTCATTTCGAATTTCTCTAAAATATCCAAACGCATTATATACTCCCGGAGAAAACATCTATAATTATAACCTGTTAATATGAATGATTTTAAAGGTTGAACATGCAATAGAGACACAGGTTTAATTGCTGTGACATGAACAATTAAAACGAAACAAAACCACTTCTAAAGTACAACACGATCTTTTCAGTGAATGATATATGCATTCTTTATAACGACTTGCATACATCATTCTTATTTCAAGCAGACATTTATTTGTATAAATAATTGCTAAAAGTAAAAGCTAATAATCGCACAATTACAATTTCAAGGGAATAATCGACAATTATGATTTGTCATAATCGTGCAGCCCTAGTTTTAGTCACTCAAAGCTGGATTTTATTTAGTTCTCGTCTCGTTTTCGCCTGTGGAAAAAAAATTTGTTGACACAAATAATGACTAATAATAATAATAACGAAATTACCACAGTTCTGAGGACCGTCAGATTCATTTAATTCTGGTCATTTCAGGTCATAATGGATCTCAGACCGGCCAGATGGACTATTCCAAAGCGTGGGAGCAGTATTATAAAAAGCTAGGCAAGTACCTCTGAAACACTTTCACTGTGTCTCTTCTGTGTGAACATCATCACAGGGACTCGCTTGAGAGGTTTTATTTGCCCGACTAACAGTTTTCCGGCTCCGTCATATTATTTTCTGCCACTTTTGAATGGACTGAAATACTGTTGTTGTTTTGTCATTTACTCTTGATAAAAGACAGCAGATGAGCGTGTGTAGTTGCGCACAAAAAGAGGATCCGTGATCCATTTACAGTGTTATGAACTGTAAAAATGCTCTTAAAATGATTAATAAAAACTTTATAATAAAAAAAAGCACATTTCCACTAAATTAACCCTAAATTCGGCAACTTGTAGTTCAAAACACGGGTAAAACACCTGTGAAAAATCAGTAGGGAAAATTCATTCATATTAACATGTTTACGTTGGGCCGTATTATGGACTTTTCTGTATTATATTTTACAGTGATTTGATTGGGCCCGTAATTGCTCTTTGCACTTCAATTGTCATTGGTTTAGTTTTCACTCTAACTAGGGTTGCACAATTTGGGGGGGGGGGAATCGAATCTATATACTGTATTTATCAGAGAAATTGTGATACAAAATGTGATTTTTTTTAAAAAAGGGCTGTGCAATTTGGCGGAATAAAAGTTTATATATCAGTATGGCTTTATTTTTATTAATAAAAATATAAAAATTGTTAAATAAAACAAAATATGTAATTTATTTTAAGTTATTACTATATATTTTTTTATAAATATAATTTAGTTTAAATTATTTTTTTATTTATCTTAACTTTATTAAATAAAATGTTTTATTTTACAGAAATATTACAATAGCAAAAAATATAAATATATTAATTAATTACAATAGTAATTGTACTGTATAGCGTATTTATCAGAGAAATTGCGATTGTGGTACAAAATGCTCAATTTGGGGGGAAAAGTTATTTATATATCAGTATTTTTTTAAATATATATAAATTAATACATTTTTAAATTAAAGTATATTTTATTTAAATTATAAAAAAAATACACTTAATTTAAATAAAAATAAATTCCTTTCATTTTAACTACTTTTTATTAGTAAAAAACCTGATATATAAATAACTTTTTTTTAATATTTATCTGTAAAAAAAAAAAAAAAAATTGCATTTAAAAAATATTATTTAATTTTACATTACAACTGTAAAAGTACAATAGTAATATTTTTGTCTTAATTTCCTCATTTTCAAGCGTTAAACCATCAGACTCTTATTTTGGCGTAAAACCGCAAGCGTCTCTTTTGCTGATCAGCGCTTTTCATTCTAAGTTTATGAGATTATAAAGTTCTACGATGTTTGGCGCATGTTAAAGCAACTCACACTCACCTCAGATGCGGACGAAGCTGCGGATGAATCGAGACGCTCTGAGACGCTGGAAACACTGGCGGATCATGAGCTGCTCACATGTAAATCAACACAGTGCTGCGCTTCACTCTCAAACACACAGCGTGTGTGTTCCTCAGAGTAACTGTGTTTTCTGTGCAGGTCAACAGAACCAAGGCCAGAGCAGCGGATCCGACTACAGCAAAGCATGGGAGGAGTATTACAAGAAACAGAGTAAGACCATCTGACCTCCACGGGGTTATCATAACCTTTATTTTACGTCAGGGGTAACGTACATCGAGCCGGTTATCATCTCAGAATAAACCCCTTCAGGGTGATCAGGATCAGGTCTTCCATCAGCCTGAAGGGGGTTTATTCTGAGTTATACCATGGTCTGGGTGAATACTCGATTCTGATTGGCTGCAGAGTGTCCATTAAAAAGTGATAGAGGACACCTAGTAAATAAATCGTCAGGCGTAACCAGGGAAACCAAGTTATTGTTTGTAAAAACTTTAGATTTCGATTATAAAACTGATTCAAATATAAACTAATGTATTAAAAATGTGTTATTTGGCACATTTGTGACCATGGTATAAGCAGGTTAATGCCCTTCGAGGTGTCCACTGTCAGGTATTAATGGACTTCCGCTGCGCGTCGGACGGTTCACGCCTCGCCGTCGTCCATTAATACCTGACAATGGACACCTCGAAGGGCATTAACCCTTACATAACGCACACACACACCTCTGAAGGGGTTTATTCTGAGATAACACATACACACACACACATGCACACACTCACACCTGAAGGGGTTTATTCTGAGATAACACACACACACACACACCTGAAGGGGTTTATTCTGAGATAACACATACACACACCTGAAGGGGTTTATTCTGAGATAACACACACACACACCTGAAGGGGTTTATTCTGAGATAACACATATACACACACACACACACATGCACGCACTCACACCTGAAGGGGTTTATTCTGAGATAACACACACACACACACACACACCTGAAGGGGTTTATTCTGAGATAACACACACACACACACCTGAAGGGGTTTATTCTGAGATAACACACACACACACACACACACCTGAAGGGGTTTATTCTGAGATAACACACACTCACACCTGAAGGGGTTTATTCTGAGATAACACACACACACACACACACACCTGAAGGGGTTTATTCTGAGATAACACACACACACACACACACATGCACACACTCACACCTGAAGGGGTTTATTCTGAGATAACACACACACACACACACCTGAAGGGGTTTATTCTGAGATAACACATACACACACACATGCACACACTCACACCTGAAGGGGTTTATTCTGAAATAACACATACACATACACACACACACGCACACACACACCTCTGAAGGGGTTTATTCTGAGATAACACATATACACACACACACACACACACATGCACGCACTCACACCTGAAGGGGTTTATTCTGAGATAACACACACACACACACACCTGAAGGGGTTTATTCTGAGATAACACATACACACACCTGAAGGGGTTTATTCTGAGATAACACACACACACACCTGAAGGGGTTTATTCTGAGATAACACACACACACACACACACCTGAAGGGGTTTATTCTGAGATAACACACACACACACACACACACCTGAAGGGGTTTATTCTGAGATAACACATACACACACCTGAAGGGGTTTATTCTGAGATAACACATATACACACACACACACACATGCACGCACTCACACCTGAAGGGGTTTATTCTGAGATAACACACACACACACACACACACACACACACACCTGAAGGGGTTTATTCTGAGATAACACACACACACACCTGAAGGGGTTTATTCTGAGATAACACACACACACACACACACACACATGCACACACTCACACCTGAAGGGGTTTATTCTGAGATAACACACACACACACACACCTGAAGGGGTTTATTCTGAGATAACACATACACATACACACACACATGCACACACTCACACCTGAAGGGGTTTATTCTGAGATAACACATACACACACACACACCTGAAGGGGTTTATTCTGAGATGACATACACACACACACACCTGAAGGGGTTTATTCTGAGATAACACACACACACACACACACACACATGCACACACTCACACCTGAAGGGGTTTATTCTGAGATAACACACACACACACACACCTGAAGGGGTTTATTCTGAGATAACACATACACATACACACACACATGCACACACTCACACCTGAAGGGGTTTATTCTGAGATAACACACACACACACACACACCTGAAGGGGTTTATTCTGAGATGACATACACACACACACACCTGAAGGGGTTTATTCTGAGATAACACACACACACACACCTGAAGGGGTTTATTCTGAGATAACACACACACACACACACCTGAAGGGGTTTATTCTGAGATGACACACACACACACACCTGAAGGGGTTTATTCTGAGATAACACACACACACACCTGAAGGGGTTTATTCTGAGATGACATACACACACACACACACCTGAAGGGGTTTATTCTGAGATGACACACACACACACACACACACACACCTGAAGGGGTTTATTCTGAGATAACACACACACACACACACACCTGAAGGGGTTTATTCTGAGATGACATACACACACACACACCTGAAGGGGTTTATTCTGAGATAACACACACACACACACCTGAAGGGGTTTATTCTGAGATAACACACACACACACACACCTGAAGGGGTTTATTCTGAGATGACATACACACACACACACACCTGAAGGGGTTTATTCTGAGATGACACACACACACACACACCTGAAGGGGTTTATTCTGAGATGACATACACACACACACACCTGAAGGGGTTTATTCTGAGATAACACACACACACACACCTGAAGGGGTTTATTCTGAGATAACACACACACACACACCTGAAGGGGTTTATTCTGAGATGACATACACACACACACACACACACACCTGAAGGGGTTTATTCTGAGATAACACACACACACACACACACCTGAAGGGGTTTATTCTGAGATAACACATACACACACACATGCACACACTCACACCTGAAGGGGTTTATTCTGAGATACCACACACACACACACCTGAAGGGGTTTATTCTGAGATGACATACACACACACACACACACACACCTGAAGGGGTTTATTCTGAGATAACACACACACACACTCACACCTGAAGGGGTTTATTCTGAGATAACACATACACACACACATGCACACACTCACACCTGAAGGGGTTTATTCTGAGATAACACACACACACACACACACACCTGAAGGGGTTTATTCTGAGATGACACATACACACACACATGCACACACTCACACCTGAAGGGGTTTATTCTGAGATAACACATACACACACACATGCACACACTCACACCTGAAGGGGTTTATTCTGAGATAACACACACACACACACCTGAAGGGGTTTATTCTGAGATGACATACACACACACACACACACACACCTGAAGGGGTTTATTCTGAGATAACACACACACACACTCACACCTGAAGGGGTTTATTCTGAGATAACACATACACACACACATGCACACACTCACACCTGAAGGGGTTTATTCTGAGATAACACACACACACACACACACCTGAAGGGGTTTATTCTGAGATGACACACACACACACACACCTGAAGGGGTTGATTCTGAGATAACACACACACACACACACCTGAAGGGGTTTATTCTGAGATGACATACACACACACACATGCACACACTCACACCTGAAGGGGTTGATTCTGAGATAACACGTACACACACACACACACACCTGAAGGGGTTTATTCTGAGATAACACACACACACACACCTGAAGGGGTTTATTCTGAGATAACACACACACACACACCTGAAGGGGTTTATTTTGAGATAAAACACACACACCTGAAGGGGTTTATTCTGAGATAACACACACACACACCTGAAGGGGTTTATTCTGAGATAACACACACACACACCTGAAGGGGTTTATTCTGAGATGACACACACACACTCACCTGAAGGAGTTTATTCTGAGATAACACACACACACACACCTGAAGGGGTTTATTCTGAGATAACACACACACACACACCTGAAGGGGTTTATTCTGAGATAACACACACACACACACACACACACCAGAAGGGGTTTATTCTGAGATAAAACAAAAACAAACACAAACACACACCTGAAGGGGTTTATTCTGAGATAAAACAAACACAAACACACACACACACACACACACACACACCTGAAGGGGTTTAGGAAAGTGGATCATCAATTAAATATTGTTGATTGAGTGTAGCTGGATGTCAGTGTTCTCATCCTTGTGTGTGTGTGTGTGTGTGTGTGTGTGTGTGTGTAGCTCAGGGAGCCGGTCCTGGTTCTCAGCAGAGTTCTCCTCCAGATTACAGCGCCGCCTGGGTGGAGTATTACAGACAGCAGGGGGCGTATTACAACCAGGGACAAACACAGGCTCCCGGCCTCCCGGTAAACACACACACACACTTAAATATACCACACTAGAGATTTATCATGAGATGTGGATCAGCTTATACACTGCCGGTCAAAATCTTGGAATTATTTGAACATTAAAAGAGTCTCTTCTGCTCACCGAGGCTGCATTTATTTGATCGAAAATACAGTAAAAATTGTGAAATATTATTGTAATGTAAATCATCTGTTTTCTATGTGAATATACAGTAAAGTGTAATTTATTCCTGTGAATTTTCAGCATCATTACTCCAGTCTTCAGTGTCACATGATCCTTCAGAAATCACTCTAATATGAGGATTTTACAGAAACATGACAATATCATTCAAAAAAGTTTGGGCTCTATGACCTTTTTTTTTTTTTTAAAGAAATCAATACTTCTATTCATCAAGGATGCATTAAACTGATCAAAAGTGACTGCAAAGACATTTATAATGTTACAAAAGATTATATATCAAATAAACGCTGTTCTTTTGAACTTTCTATTCATCAAATAATCCTGAGAAATTAAAATATATCACGGTTTCCACAAAAATATGAACCGTTTTCAACACTGATAATAATCATAAATGTTTCTTGAGCATCAAATCATCATATTAGAGTGATTTGTGAAGGATCATGTGACACTGAAGACTGGAGTAATGATGCTGAGAATTCACAGGAATAAATTACACTTTACTATATATTCACATAGAGAACAGAAGAGACTCGTTTCAAACACACGACTAAATCTGAATGATTCGGATCTGCTGTCCTCCAGTGAGTGTGTGTGTGACTCTGACGGTGTGTGTGTGTGTGTCTCCTCTCGTCCCGCAGGATCATTAAAGCGGACGACTGCGGACCCTTTAGTTGAAGATTTTTGAATCACTGCGAGGAGGAAACAGACCTTTTGTAACAGAGGTTTCTAGATTTGCAACGCCTTGAAGACTTTTACTTTTTTTCTTAGTGAGAAACACTAGCTGTAGAATGACTTATATGATTTAAAAAGAGAACTATTTCTAAATCAGGACATCAAATTGTTACTAAATCCTTGTGTACACACACCATTTATTCGAATGGGCAATTTCCGGGATCCTTTTTGGACCGAGTTTCCGAGTTGGTTTGTTTTCTATTCTTCCTTTTTAATTCGACGATATATATATATTCAGATGTATATCGCCAAAACGAACCCCGGAGTTGCGGCATTTCATTGATCGCGCAATATATAATCTCTTATTTTTCTAGTTCTGTTGCAATAAAATGATCGTGGGCTTAGCAGTCTTGAATACGTTATCGTTTAGTTTTGTCATGCAATGTTTTAAGAATGTGTACAAAATGTTTTTTCTCTTTTTTTTTTTTTTTTTCTTTTACATAAAGCATTTTAATTCAGTGCGATGAATAAGAACTGTGATGTTTTTGTTACAGAAATATATGCTTTTGTTACACGAAAAACGGCGAATGGCAGTCGGTTCCTGATGATGTAATTCCTCATGTACTTTGTATTCTGTTTTCATTGTCATTTTATTGTACTCTGGTTGAAAAAGGTGCAATATCTTATTTCAGTTTTTTCTTTTCTTTTTTTTGCAACAAAGATGGATTTCTCTAATATTTTGACAGACGTTTAACTTGTAGATCTTATAGAGGTTTTTTTTAGACGTATGCAAATGTAACGGATAATTTTTTATTACAGTGATTTGACGGGGAAAGGGTGGTTGTTTTTTGCCTTTTGCTCTCTTGTAAAACTATGTATGTATGCTCAGATACTTGACTAAATACTTTATTTAAAAATATATATAATTAAATCAAAGACTTTTTTTGTCCTGTGTTTTACAGGAAAACTGTCCCTGTTTTTCTGTTCTGTTTTCATACTGAAATTTGTCAAAGATTGTGAATGTGTAATTTGAAATTTGATGTTGCATCTTGCTGACAGATGAGACGTTTTATGTAAACTTGTTCTGTAAACTTGGACTTTAAAGCGTTCAAGACTGCTAAGCCTCTGAGAGCCTACCTGTGTATTAATTAATTGTAGTTTTTTATATTGGAAGTATTGGAAGATCAAAGTTGTTGTCTTATTTGGTACCGGCGGTCTCTCCGAAACCCCTCATCCATCCCAGTACACACTGTGGACTCCTGTACAGTCCCGATCCAGTAACCTTTTTAATTCTGTTTTTCCTTTCTACTCTGTGTGATCTAATATATGTATGATTGACTAGTTACAAATTGATCTAGTATTAACTTCATTGCTTAATGAAAAGGGATATTATAATTTCGAAATGTTTAATTTTAGTGTTTCTTTTCTTCCTCATGTGTACAGGTAACCATGTATTAAAATGATTGAAAGACGACGTCTATTTTTGTGCTTTTCTTCGCTCGGCGTCATGCTCCGTCTCCCAGGTTTACACACACACACACACGGAGACTCACTTGCCCTTCCTCTGCAGTCAAATGTGGTGGTAATTTGAACCATGCAGTTGTCAAATCATTTAATATTTGTTCATTCGGTGACATTACAATAAGGTCTCAATTGTTAACAATTGACCCTGCACCACAAAACCAGTGACATGGGTGAACTATTGAAAATCTGGAATCTGAGGGTGCAAAAAAATTGAAACATTGAGAAAATCTCCTTTAAAGTTGTTCATTTATGTTGGCGATTGTGCTGCATTTACTCACAAATAAATGTTTTATATATTTAGAGTTGGAAATTTACAAAATATCTTCATGGAACATGATCTTTACTGAATATCCTCATGATTTTTGGCATAAAAGAAAAATGGATAATTTTGACCTGTACAATGTATTGTTGGATATCGCCACAGATATACCCGTGCGACTCGTGACTGGTTGTGTGATCCAGGGTCACATGGTTCTCCTGCTCATAAAACGTTCACTAGATATTAATAAAGTACACCATGAGTAATAAAAAACAGCATCTCCGTGTCACTTTTGCAAATTCTCATCTCTTAAAGCCAAGCTAATGTTGATTCTTGTTTTATTACGAGCTCTGTCTCGTTCTCTTTTCTCCAGCAGACTCTTATGTTCGTAATAATCACATTCATGTTTGTAATAATCACAAGATGTAAAATAAGTCTCTGATGTCCCCAGAGTGTGTGTGTGAAGTTTTAGCTCAAAATACCCCACAGATATTTTTATATAGCATGTTAAAATTGTCACTTTTTGAGGGTCAGCAAAAACGCACCGTTTTTGTGTGTGTCCCTTT
>CM040820.1:1232500-1287500 GCA_022828995.1 Vimba vimba | reverse complement strand
TTTGTCATTTTTTTAAATTACTACTTAGGTTTAATTTATTTTTATTGGTAACACTTTAGTGTTTTCATTTGTTAACAGTATTTAATGTATTAACTAACATGAACTAACATATATTCTGAACATATATGTAACATAAAACATTTTAGTTTTTTAAATTCCAGTTAATAATTTTAGTGCTTCAAACTTAAACTAAATGACAATTTGAAATGTTGCTTTGGCAACAATGTTTTTCATTTATTATTTATATATTTATTCATTTATATTAATTTATATTGTATTTTATTTCAGTTTTATTTCAATTAACAAAAATATTTTTATTTTGTTTTGTTTTTCTGCTGGAAAGTGTAAAACTTTCAGGCTTTGTGATATTCAAAGCCTAGCAATAATTCCTTTAGCATAACACACAAAAGATTATTAAATTAAACTTTTCTGAAGAGTTACTTTTTTCTGTGTTATGTTACTGGGATTATGCATAGATTATTTATATGCAATGTTTGTTTGCTGTAAATACAAGAGTTTCAATACAAGTGCGATTACATGAACAGCAATATTTAATGTTCTCTTTTACTAAGCAATATGGAAGATGCTGGAATAGTAAATGGTATTTTTGTAAATGCAACACTTTAAATCTAATAATAGTGCAATAAACATTCAAATACACACTCTTAAAAGTATAGCCACAAATTATAAACATGTTAACATGAGACATGCATCACTGACCTGCTCTGTGTGAAGTTATATGCAATATAACTTCTGTTGTTATGATGTAAAGGCAGTAAACGCTCTTGTTATAATCTTGAGTTTTGCTGTTTAAAATATATTTTGTGAGACAAAGGAACAGCTTGTGTTTAAGCCGAGAGGATGCAGTTTTTATTATTCATGGCGTACTTTACTACTATCTGAAACCATATTCCTCCGCACAGTCACGCAGAGCCGAAGCACAAACAAAAGAATGTGTTTGCGCAAAATTAATGCAGAAAGTCCCAAACGGCCTAAAAGTCACATTGTGTACCTTTTAAAGCTTTTATATCATATTTCTACCTTCAGGACATTGTGCAAATGAAGCAGAGGTTACCATCAGAACTCCTGCAACATCTGAAGAGGAAGGCCGTCAATATCCTGACGTACTATCAGCCCCAGTGGGGTAAGCTCTTCTTTATAGTTCAGTGATGAACCGTATTTAATTGTTGTTTTTTTTAATGATGAGATTAGGCATGCACGATATATCGGTATCGGCCGATATCTGTTCATTTTTAAAGCTCCCATTCCATGGATTATTTTTATTATTTTATCATGTTTCCAGGGGTGCCCTTATAATGTTAGTATGTTTTTTAGATCAAAAATTGTTATAATTTAGAAATAAAAGGCATATTTCCTAGCCTGATTTCATTCCCTGGTTTGAACACTCTGTTTGAAGGGGCGTGTCTGCTGTGAGACTTCAGTGTAAACGCCCTCTGCTGTGATTGGCTGACATGCTTGCATATGAAATATCTGGCATTACATGTGGAACTATCTGGAAAACTTTTACTATTACAGCTATTATACGTTTTTACTATTACAACTATCGGGATTAACGAATCGTGAGAAGTTTTTTAAGTATTTAGATCTATTCCCATCACATAAAAAATTGCAGTGATGATTGAGCAGATGACAGCCTGTTGATCCCGTGAAAAAAGATCTTATCATTGCAACGCAGTTTCTGCACTCACTAATGATTTCACCAATGCAAACATGAGGCATATAAATACAGTAAGAGCTTCGTTGTGCAGTGTAACAGCATCATTGATTTCATAACGAGTTTTGGCAAGTGTCCAGATAAACTCGCGCTGTGTGATTGATTGACAGCTTGGACGATTAGAAAGGGATTGTTCTTTGATCGCTTTCTGTATATTAATCACAGTTTAAGTAAGATTATTTTCATCCTACTAAGAGAAACGATGTGAAGAGTGATCGCTACTTCCATATTAAATCACTACTTGTACTTACCGCTTGCTGGAATATAGTTGAAATTGCGCCCTTCGTCAGTATGAAACGCTGAGAGAAGCCTGCTGGATATTATCCCAGGTTAGAAAAACAGTCCGTGGTGAAATGGACAGAGCAAACTAACAACTTCGAATTAAACTTTTGCGGTATCCGATTATAGATAAACATCAACCGTCTGTTGACATTTCGCCATCAATACGCCTGTGTTCCTGTGGGCGGAGCTTAGTCTAAACACGGTTCTGGTGATGTCACTAATGAAGGAAGTAGAGGGGTGTAGTCCAATCCAGCCGTTTTTTGTAGTCAACTTCTGTTAAATAAAATATCTCGCTTGGCATTGAACTTTGAGCGTTATAATTTTACAGATATTATTTATACTCTAACAACAACATTACACACTAACTAAACTTTGAAACATGGAATCGCATGCAACGGGACCTTTAATGTTATCGGGGCGATAAGAAAATTTGTCCGATTTATTAAAGCCGATAAATAATGTATTATTTCCTTCAGCTGAGATATTTCAGATGCGCACTGTTCAACATGAGGGTTTTGAATTGAATCACTTAAAAAAAGGAAAATACAGTTAAATGCAGCGCAAGTCTCATATCGGCTACATAAAATTATCATGAGAACATTATTATAATTGTGTGTTTGAGACGTGGATTTTACTTGTAAGACTTTTGTTTTTGTAATCAGGCTCTCAAATTATATAAAAATTTTGATTTAGATTTATCAGCCGATATATCGGTTATCGGCTTTCAAATATAAAGAGTTATCGGTATCGGCCAAAATGTTCATATCTGTGCATCCCTAGATGAGATATTTTGTTAGTACGCTGAGTAAGAGGAAAATGTGTTTCTTCTTCTTTCAGAGAATGAAAGCGAGGGTCTCCGGAGTGTGAAGCTTTCTAAACTCCCTGAACTGCTGGACGGTGAACGAAAGAAAGCAGAGATCCTCGCTGAGAGAAACCGAGAGAACGCCACGTCACTGCAGAGACAGACTCACGCGTACCTGTCTGTGAGTCCAAAGACACAACGCTCATGTCTCCACTGTCATGTTGATTCAACATCTGGATCGCTGCCGGACAACCTGTCAAACTCGTTTGATTTTTGTTAGTAATGTTGCGTGTGTCAATAGAATAAAGAAGAAACGGAAGGCTGAGACTCTTCAGATGCGCACTGTTCAACATGATGATTATGAAGTGCTTGAAATATGATTGAAATCACTTCATAAAGGAAAATACAGTTCAGCTCAACATGTGCAGCGCAAGTCTGTCATATCGGCTACATAACATTATCATGAGATCATTATTATTGTGTGTTTGAGACATTGAGATCATTATTATTGTGTGTTTGAGACATTGAGAATTTTGTTTTTGTAATCAGGCTCTCAAAACTTAGATATAAATGTGGATTTAGATTTATCGGCCGATATATCGGTTATCGGCTTTCAAATATAAAGAATTATCGGTTATCGGTATCGGCCAAAATGTTCATATCGGTGCATCCCTACAAACTATTCATTTTCAGATGTTAGAAATGTTCTTGCATCAGCACTATTTTACTACTCTTAAGGAATCTTTTGAGTTTTTAACAAAAATAGATATTGTTGTAATTTTTTTAACTATGGCATGGTGTTAAAAAACAAACAAACTACTCTAGCAATGAGTTTTTGAGGTTGATCTTGGCTTAAAATGAGGATGTCATATTTAATGCCAGTGTTTTATGACGGTAGATGCTCATGAAATGATGTCTGACGTCATTAGATTGAGTTTATGACAGGTTATTATGGTTACATTAACTAGGGATGCACTGATATCAAAATTTTGGCCGATAACCGATAATTCTAAATATTTAAAAGCCGATAACCGATATATTGGCCGATAAATCTAAATACAAATTTTTATAGAATTTTTGAGAGCCTGATTACAAAAACAAAAGTCTCATCATTAAAATCCATGTCTCAAACACACAATTATAATGTTCTCATGATAATTTTATATAATTTTACAGACTTGCGCTGCACATGTTGCACTGAACTGTATTTTCCTTTTTTTGAAGTGATTCCAATCATATTTCAAGCAGATTAAAATCATCATGTTGAACAGTGCGCATCTGAAGAGTCTCAGCTGAAGGACATAATACATTATCAGCTTTAATATATCGGACAAATTTTCTTATCGGACCGATAACGATAACATTAAAAGTGAACATATATCGGCCGATATTTCGTCCATCTCTAACATTAGCAGTGTTTGCTTTGACAGGAGCTGCTGAAGTGCATGAAGATCCTTCAGTGTCTCCTCCTGGATCTCAGGCTAAAGGCTCAGAAAGATCTAGACCGGAAGAAGATCGAGTACTTCGAGGCCAAGTGTGAGATTGGTTTGCAGAAGATAAGGTGATCATTGCAGATTTGGCTTGTGCTCTGAAATGTAGTTTTGAGGACATCTGCATGTTCATAACGACAAGTTTGTTCCTGCAGGGCCGAGATGCTTGAAGTTCAGCTGGACACCTACACAAGAGACAAGATAGCAGCTCACAAGAAAATAACGTGAGTTGGGTTTTCACAGGAGTCGCTGCTTTATTGACGGTTGAAACACTATTTACCTTTTTTAAAGTCTCCCTGTGGTAAAAATCCAGCGTTTAATGTTGTTTATGTGTCTATGTGGTGTTTTTAATCTGCTTTAAGACAAACCATGTGTAAATTCATAAGTCGACTCCATTGCTGAGTATTTTCTCCTTAAAACTGCAGTGAACCAAAGACAGTCTCAAAAACACGCTTTGAAATCGAAACTACCTTGTAACCAATCAGATCAACGTGTGATCGTCAACCAGTGGATCTCTGAGCTGAGTGAGTGAGTGGAGGCGGGGCTCATTTGCATATTCATAGAACCACGCATACTAAATGAGGCAAGGGTGTCGAGTTACATTCAAGATATTTTAAGCCTTTTTTTAAGGAAAAAACATTTAAATATGTAATTTTGGTGATCAAAGATGAGTTTTAAGGGATAAAATTATTGACTACAGCAGGACTTTAAAATTTTGAGTGAAAAAGCTTTTTGCAATTATTGGATGGCAGTCGTGCTAGAAATGTTTTGTTCACGCATCAACAGCACAGACTAGATTTTAGATTTTTAAGAAACCATATCATTACCGATTAAATTAGAGAAATTAATATTGTCAATCCAGAGCTTTGTGTCACTCAGCTGAGACGTTTAACTGTTGTAGTTTATGTGTGTGCATAAAATAGACACTGAACAGTCAAAACTAGGGATGCACAATATATCGGCCGATATATCGGTATCGGTCCAATAAGAAAATTTGGCCGATATATTAAAGCCGATAAATAATGTATTATTTCCTTCAGCTGAGACTCTTCAGATGCGCACTGTTCAACATGATGATTATGAAGTGCTTGAAATATGATTGGAATCACTTCAAAAAAGGAAAATACAGTTCAGTGCAACATGTGCAGCGCAAGTCTGTCATATCGGCTACAGAAAATTACAAAATATCGGTTATCGGCTTCTAAGTATAAATAATTATCGGTTATCGGTTATCGGTATCGGGCAAAAGGTTTATATCAGTGCATCCCTAGTCAAAGCGTCCCATTGGAGGAGCGTATGTCTGTTTTTTGGTCACTGATTTCGGCCCAAAACTTAAAATAGCTGTTTCGGCCACAAATGTTCTACTCGTGATGATGATGATAAATCTAACTTTATCTGGACAATAACTTTATTCTTGAGCTGCTGTAAAGCCAAACAATCTCTGTTACTGTAATCTCCTATTATCACTGTAAAGCTGCTTTGAAACATCTGTAGTGTTGAAGGTGCTGTATAAATGATGACTTGACTTAATGCATGCATGCTGTGGTCCAGTGGCAGCTCTATATACAGTGTCAGCGTTCGAGATGATATGGCAAGCCGTTTTAACTTTTATTAATGTCCATGATATGAATTCTTGATATCAACAATTCAATTTTCACTAGGTCAAAGTATAGTTATTGATATCAGGAATTAGATTTATACTAGTAACAATGGCAATTATTGATATCAACAATTACATTTTCACTAATTAAAATGCTCATTCTAGATATCAATAATTGAATTTCAACTAGTAAAAGCTATAATTCTTGATATCTGTAATTGTATTGTCACTAGTGAAATGTCACCATAGGCTGCCATTCAAATTCAATTGTTGATATCAAGAATTGATTTCTTACTAGTTGAAATTCTGAATACACATATCAGCTTTGTATTTCTTACTAGTAGAAATATAATTTTTGATATCAATAATTACATTGTTACTAGTAAAAATGTGAATTCCTGATATCAAGAATTACGTGGTTACTAGTAAAAATGTTTATTCTAGATATCAACAATTGAATTGCTACTAGTAAAAATGTTAATTTTTGATAACTGAAATGTATTTCTGATATCAATATAATTTCAGATATCTAAAATGGCTTTCTTACTAGTAACAATCACATTCATGATATCAGAAATTAACATTATCACTAGTGAAAATTGAATTATTGATATCAAAAATGAACATTGTTACTAGTAGCAATTCAATTATTAATATCAAGAATAGACATTTCAACTAGTGACAACTGAATTGTTGATATCATAAAGGTTTTTACTAGTAAGAATTGTATTTCTAATATGTGACATTGGAATTTCAACTAGTAAGAAATCAATTCTATACTTCTGATATCAACAATTGAATTTGAATGGCAGCCTATGGTGACATATATATAATTACAGATATCAAAAATTATAGCTTTTACTAGTTGAAATTCAATTCTTGATATTATCTTATTAATCAATTAGTTTCTCAGCAGTTATCTTGCTATAATCAGTGTGTGTGTGATTGTGTTCAGGGAGAAGCTGAGCGCTGAGCTGAGGACCTCCGAGATGGACAAGCAGGCGGTGGAGTCGAAGCTGGCGTCCTTCGAGATCTACGGCAGAGACTTCGAGGCTCTCGCTGAGGAATATTCTCGACTGCAACAGGAGATCGCCACCAAATCCTGGGCTCTGAAGGAGTTCTCCACATGAGTGTACGGACATGAGTAATGATATAATGATAGCTTGCCCTGTTCATCTGTTGTCCTGGAATGAATATTGTTTTTTGCATTTATTTGTTATATTGTTGACCATGTAATATTATTAATTTAGTAATTAATCAGTGCCACTCAACAAGTTTAGGTTTAGGCAAAATTGACTTGTCAGCTGCTGTTAATAAATTATTATTATTTGTCTTGATGTTATTTTCTTTTTCTGATATTTGTCTCCAGCGTAGTATAATCTGAAATATTTTTCTGAAATATTGGTTCCAATACATTTTTGAAAGAATTTATTTAGAGTATTAATAAATATAATTTGCCGGTCCAGATTTTGCAGGCATTTTTTTTCCCTCATGGTCATATTCCTTGTAACTTTTAATTTAAGTTTAATACATTTTTTTTTTTTTTTTAAATAGACACATTTTAAATGTAGTTAAATAAGATCATAAAAAAGTACATTTTTGAAATGTACATTCTTATTTAAAAAATAAATATATATATATATATATATATCCTATATAATCTATATATTACGTTAATGAATACAAATTCCCATACAAAATATTAAAATAAATAAGTACATAAATTATATAAAAAGTATACAAGCACATACATTATATTAAAATAAATACTAAGAAATATTTAAATAAGTTATATTAAAAGAAATATTTAGAAATATTAAAATAAGTAAAATCATATATACGTTTAAATAATTATATATACACAAGTTAAATGAATTAAGAGGAGAATAGATGATTGGATGAATGAGTAAATTTAATTATATATTAATATTATGTCATTAGTATATTGTATAGTAAATACAAGTACATCATTTAAGTGCCATATTATATTATATTTATATTTATTACATTATTCCTCCAAGGGGTCGCGCTGTGAGACGGAAGTGACGTGTGATCAAGACTTACGTCAACTTCCTCTTTCTGCACAGAGCTGTTTGTAGTTAGCAGTGCTACTTTTATTTATTTATCACCGAAATGGATGTGGTTCTGTATATCGTGGCTGCGATTATTCTGCTGGTTCTGATCGTGTTTGCTGTGAGAGTTCGTGGACGGACGGAGGAAGGTGTGTGTAAATATGGACATTAATGCAGTCAGTGATGCGACAGAGCAGCTGTCATTAATAACCTGATATTATTACTGCTCGAAACACTGCTATTAAACTCATAATCTCAGGAAAACAACATTTACTTAGTTTCAAGTGTTTATAATATTACAGACTTATTAATACTGTGTGAGTAAAGCATTTTGCTTTCACATTAAATATCATTCCAGAGCTGATTTACTTTTAGTTTTCACTTTTGCATCTTAAAAACTAATTTTGTAAAATCTTTTATTCCCCTCAAAATTTCCATGAACCTCCTAGAACAGCGTTTTCACATGTGGGAAAGTTTAGAGGAAAACGGTGTAAAAATGTACTAATAAAAAAAAATATTCAAATAAATAAGTAAATTCTATTAAAATAATAAAAAAGATTAATTAAATAAATAAGAATATCAATTGTTAAAATAAATATAAAAAATATTCAAATAAGTAAATAGATTACATTAAAAGAAATAATACAAAATATTAAAAATAAATAAGTAAATAAATTATATTAAAATAAATAAAAATTATATTAAAATTAATATGTAAATAAATTATTAAAATAAATATAGAAAATTTAAATAAGTTAATAGATTATATTAAAATAAATAATACAAATTATTAAAAATAAGTAAATAAATTATATTAAAATAAATAATAAAAAATATTAAAATTAATATGTAAATAAATTGTTAAAATAAATATAAACAATTTAAATGTTAATAGATTATATTAAAATAAATAATAAAAAAGATTACAATATGTAAGTGCATAAATTGTTAAAATAAATATAAAAATTGAAATAAGTTAATAGATTAAAATAAATATGTAAATAAATTGTCAAAATAAATTAAAAAAAGATTAAAATAAGTAAATAGATAATATTAAAATAAATAATAAAAAATATTAAAATAAGTAAATAAATTATATTAAAATACATACAAAATTCAATGATATTGTTATGATTACATAAATAATTTGATTAAAATGAATAAATACTAGAGAAAGAATAATACATCTAACTACCTATCTAGTACTAACTATCTAGTACAGCACTACAGTGAGGAGAGAAACAAACAATGTAACTTAATAGAAATTGATTATAAAATTGATTAAAAATGTAAGTTTTAAAAGAGTAATGAAGTGTAGTATGTAGTGTGTGTTTACACACAGACATCTCTAGCTGTGGATGGCTCTAAACTCTTGTGTCTTCTTCTCTCAGCGGACCGTGAGGACCGTCGGGATGTGGCGTCTCGATCCGTGCCTCGTCCACAGGCTCCAGAGGAGCGTCCCGTGGGAATGCCCCGACGCCGGAGAAACCTGCACACGCGAGTGAGCGCGCAGCGGGCACAGCGGGCATCAGACAACGGTACTCGATCAACACAGTCATTCATGAACCACTGAACTTCACAACTTCACAAGTTCAATTTTTGTCTTGTTTCCAGTCCAAATATCTAAAAAATTCTTAAATCAAGATGCATTTACTAGATAAGTAAAATGGCATAAGAAATTCTATCTTGTTTTCTGATAAAAAAAAATGTAAAAAAATTAAGTGAGTTTTTTTCTTAACCCCATTGACAGATAATTTTACTTGTTTTAAGCAAAAACTCACTTAATTAATTTTTTTTTTATCAGGAAACAAGATAGAATTTCTTATCTAGTAAATGCATCTTGATTTAAGAATTTTTAGATATTTGGAGTCTGGAAACAAGACAAAAATACTGAGTGAGAAAAGCATGTTTTGCAGTGTTCTAATAATTTTGTCCACCACTGTACATCACAGAAGAGGTTTTCAGTGAACTTGAAAGTGTTTAACTCTCTTCAGAGGACAGTCCTGTGGAGGCCGATGAGAATCAGGAGGACCGGCCAGCGTCTGAAGAACGGCCTCAGGCCGCCGGGAAAGTGGGAGCGAAGAAACAGAAGAAGCTGGAAGAGAAGCAAGCGCGGAAAGCTCAGAGAGAGGTCACAATTCTGCATTCATGTTTATCTGTGGAATATTATCTAGGCTCATTTATGTATATTTGTAAAACACAAGTCATATTTGTTACTCCTCTGCGTTTCCGCTCAGATCGACCGTTGTATTATTCGCACATTGCTTTCTGTTTGTTTGCGAGTCGAGTTTTACTTTGCAAAGCAGATCGAGTTCGTTTGCAAAATGCTGGATTTGTTTGTTTATGGCACAAAATTCACTCCATATGCTACATCTCACCTTTCAGACGTATGGTGATTAATGTGTGTGTGTGTGTGTGTGTGTTTTAGGCCGAGCTGGAAGAGCGAGAGGAGAGGAAGAAGATGCAGGAACTCCGAGATCAAGAGAGACAGAAAGAAGAGGAGAAGGAGAAACTGCAAGAGCAAAAACAGGTCATTTTGACAAATAATGCTTTTCTTACTTAATATTTTTGTGTTGTTTCCAGTCCAAACATCTACAAATTCTTAAATCAAGATGCATTTACTAGATTAATGAAATGCCATAAGATATTATGTCTTGTTTTCTAGGGAAATAAATCAAAATTGAGAGAGTTATTGCTTAAAAAAAGTTAAATTATCTGCTAATGAGGTCAGATGAATAATGTTAATTTAAACAGAAACAATATTATTTTTCTGACCCCATTGGCAGATAATTTTGCTTGTTAACTCTCTCAATTTTGATTTATTTGCCTAGAAAACAAGATATAATATTTTATGGCATTTTACTAATCTAGTAAATGCATCTTGATTTAAGAATTTGTAGATATTTAGACTGGAAACAAGACAAAAATACCAAGTAAGAAAACACTTACTATAGTAAGTGTCAGAAGCGGGACTTTTATTTTGACAGCGCTGAGAACCCAGATAAGCAGAAGCACCAATTCTCTGTCTTCATCAGTTTACTGTTTTTGTCTAACAATGGAAATCAAACGCTATAATACTTTGTCCATATACTGTCGGCATGTAGTAAAAACTCATTTTAAAGTCGGCATGAAACGGGATTTGCGCTAGTCGTTTCTTCTCTATTGTGACGTATATTCGTTTCTGGAACAAGAACAAATGTAGGGCGGGATTGATTTTGTCCGTGGGGAATTGATCACAAATGAATTCATTTTCAAATGATATATTTTGTATTTTTAGGGATGCACGCTATATCGGTATCGGCCGATATCGGTTCATTTTTAATGTTATCGGCCTGATAAAAAAATGTGGCTGATATATTAAAGCCGATAAATAAACGATTATTTCCTTCAGCTGAGACTCTTCAGATGCGCACTGTTCAACATGATGGTTTTCAATTGATTGAAATATTAAAATCACTTCAAAAAAGGAAAATACAGTTCAGTGCAACATTGTTATATCGGCTACATGAAATTATCATGAGAACATTATAATTGTGTGTTTGGGACATGGATTATAATGGTGAGACTTTTGTTTTTGTAAAGAGGCTTGTAAAATTATTTAAAAACTTGGATTTAGATTTATCGGCCAATATATCGGTTATCGGCTTTCAAATATAAAGAATTATCGGTTATCGGTATCGGCTGAAATGTTGATATCGGTGCATCCCTATTTATTTTAGTAAATATTATGTACAATACATATAAATTCCAATGCAGAAATGATGCATGTGTTATTTACTACTGTAAAATAGGGCTTTATTTTGGCCATCGCCGACCTAATCTAACCAAGATATTGGCATTGGGCATCAAAACATAATTTCAGCCGAAGCTGCTTTATATGTGTAATTCACTGAAAAACAGTCAGCTTTCCTGCTTAAATATCAGTGAATGTCTGTAAACGTCTCGTCCACAGGAGGATGAGTTGCGTCGTGCCAAAGAGGATCAGGAGAGGAGAGAAGAGGAGGAGTACCAGCGGATGAAGGAGGCGTTTGTGATCGAGGATCAGGGAGAAGCAGAAGAGCTCGACGAGCAAGAGGTGCGTTCCTCAGAACATCTGCGGCCCTGTCCAGCCGGTGCTAAAGTTACTTAGTGTTTAGTGGCGGGAGTGAGTGTGTTTGCAACAATGTATCCGTGCAAACCTGCAAAGGTTGTAAAAGTTCATTTTAGGGTCATTCCTGGTTCAGTTATTAAAGGGGTCATGACATGGATTTGTTTTATTTTAATATGTTCCTTGAGGTTCACTTTATAATTTTAATCGTTTTTTTTTCACGAAAAACAAATATATATGTAGAAAAATGATTATTTTTAACCCTCATTCTGAGCCTCTGTCTGACATTATCTTTTTCTTTAAAGCGTGGCTCCTTCAGAGTCTCCCTTTAGTAAATAATTGTATCCCTTAAAACACAAAAGTTACATATTTAAACGTTTTTTCTGTCCTGTCCATCCGATGCTAAAGTTATTTTGTGTTTAGTGACGGGAGTGAGTGTTTGCAACAATGTATCAGTGCAAATCTGCAAAGGAAGTTGGGTAACACTTTATTTTACAGTGTCCTTGTTACATATGTTACATGTACTTACCATAGTAATAACAGTAAATTATGCATAATTACATGCAACTAACCCTCAACCAAACCCTAATCCTACCCTAACCCTATAGTAAGTACATGTAGTTAATTAATATTACTCAGTACTTAAATATATAATTACACTGTAACAATGACACCTTAAAATAAAGTGTAACCGGAAGTTGTTACATTTGTTGTAAGGTTCATTTATTAAAGGGGTCATGACATGGATTTTTTATTTTTTATTTTAATGTTCCTTGAGGTTCACTTATATTTTTAATTGTGTTTTTCCACGAAAAACAAATATATATGTAGAAAAATTATTAATTTTAACCCTTTTTCTGAGCCTCTGTCTGAAATTATCACTTTTTACGGTGCTCCTTTAAAGTCTCCCTGTATATAATCATTTTATCCCTTAAAGCTCATCTTTGATCACCAAAATTACATATTTAAACGTTTTTTCCTAGAAAAAAATCTTCATGTCTTAAAATATCTTGAATGTAACTCGACACCCTTGCCTCATTTAGTATGCGTGGTTCTATGAATATGCAAATGAGCCCCGCCTCCACTCACTCAGCTCAGAGATCCACTGGTTGACGATCACACGTTGATCTGATTGGTTACAAGGTAGTTTGTGACGTCAGAAACACCAGCGATTTCAAAGCGTGTTTTTGAGACTGTCTTTGATTCAGTTTTAAGGAGGAAATACTCAGCAATGGAGTCGACTTATGAATTTACACATGCTTTGTCTTAAAGCACATTAAAAACACCACATAGACACATAAACTACATTAAACGCTGGATTTTCACCACAGGGGGACTTTAAGGCTTGTCAGTAAACGCCACTTTTGTGATTGGCTAACGTCACTGCACAGGAAACAGTATCTATTAAAAAATGATCCATATAAAACCATAATTTACAGACAGCATTATGAAATCATTTACTCAGGGTTTGTGCTGTACAGTCGCTGCTTCATCTTTCAACAAAAGTTTTTTCATTGCAAAACAATCTGCAGTCAAATGCTCCGAACAAACATATAATCCTGTGACCCAACCCGGGACGCCATTATAATAAACCATCCTCTGTCCCTGACACTGGGATCTTCTGAAGTCTTTATGGAGACTCAGACCACCTGGATAAACGTTCTTCCACTCTTGCACTTGCATCACTCTTGCAGACTCAAGCGTGTGGAGTCCGTCAGAAACTGAACTTGATTTCTCATTTCACAATCTGAATGTAAAGCAAAATCTATCAGATTTTAAAGTTATTTTGTGTTTTTCAGTCTCGCAACCTTCTGCAAGAGTTCATCCAGTACGTCAAGGTAAAGTGTGTCAGTTATACATTCAGATTAAAGCTGTTGCATTCATATTAGAATCAGAATTCTGACTTTTTTTCTCGCAATTGCGACTTTATATCACACAATTCTGACTTTATAACACATAATTGTGAGTTTATATCTCGCAATTCTGACATCTTTTCTCAGAATTGTGAGATATAAACTCACATTTGTGAGATAAAAAGTCCAATTCTAAGAAAAAAAGACAGACTTTTTTTTTTTAGAATAGTTTATCTCACAATTGTGACTTTATATCATGCAATTCTGACTTTATATCTCCCAATTGCGTGTTATAAAGTCAGAATTGCAAGATATAAACATGCAATTGTGAGAAAAAAAGTCAGAATTTCAAGTATATTTCTCGCAATTGCGAGTTTATATCTCATAATTCTGACTTTATAACACAATTGCGACTTTATATCACGCAATTGTGAGAAAAAAAGTCAGAATTGTGAGATTAAAAAGTTGCAATTACCTTTTTTATTTTTCACTCTGTGGCGGAAACAAGCTTCCATAGATGATTGATATCAAATTAATGAATCAGTCTTTTTTATGGAAATCTAAACCGATTCTGATTCAATGAATCAGTTCAAAGGTGTTGAAGAGTAGTAAAATAGGCACATTTGTACAGAACTGTGATGCACATCTTGTGTAAATGTAATGTGAAGCATATATACAGTCAAACCATAATTATTCAGACACCAGATATAATTTTTGATAATTTTCTACTAGTGTGTGCAGGACACTATAGTTCATTTATGTAAGTGAGGAGAGCAAAATAAAGTAAACTGAGAGATATTATACCCAATAATTCTTCATACAGTAAATAAAAAAATTCGGGATCAAAAATGATTCGGACACTTTGAGCTGATCATGTTTTCTTCAGTGTTTTTTCTTTAATTGCTAATGCTCTTTTTACACACAGACTGAACACAATGAAGCATTGCTTGGTGATTGGTTGAGCTAAACTGGTATTATCTAATTGTGTAGTTAAATTTAACAGCTGACAGATATTCAACATAATTCATGTGTGAGACAGTCTAACAGAAGGACGGACAAAACCAGTCAAATATCAACTGAGTTCTGCTCATATTTTATTACCATTGTCTAAACTATAGCGAATAAACTATGATAATGTGAGAAATGTTGAAGGAGTCTGAATAAACTCTGGTTTGACTGTATTTTCTGCTACAACAAAATATATTTATTGCACTTGTATTCACTTCTGTCTCAGAAATCCAAAGTGGTTTTGCTGGAGGACTTGGCGTCTCACTTCGGCTTGCGCACACAGGTCAGAGTTCAGTGCCACAGTTTTGACTTCTGAACACATTTGAGTGCTTTAAGCTGATTCTTGTGTTTCTTCACGTCAGGACGCTATCACCCGACTCCAGGACCTGATCGCAGACGGTTCCCTTACAGGTACGAGTGTGTGACTTCATCCTGATGCAGAACACACACTTTACACCATTACTGCAGTTCCTCAACCTTCCTGGTTTTTAGAGATGCTCGATATATCGGCCAACAAGTCCGTATCGGACGATATATTTAATGTTATCGTTATCGGCCCGATAAGAAAATTTGTCTGATGTATTAAAGCCAATAAATAATGTATTATTTCCTTCAGCTGAGACTCTTCAGATGCGCACTGTTCAACATGAGGGTTTTAAATTGCTTGAAATATGATTGAAATCACTTTAAAAAAAGGAAAATACAGTTCAGTGCAAATATGTCATATCAGCTACATAAAATTATCATTAAAACATTATAATTGTGTGTTTAGGACATGGATTTTAATGGTGAGACTTTGTTTTTGTAACCAGGCCTAATTATATACAAATGTGGATTTAGATTTATCAGCCAATATATCGGTTATCGGCTTTCAAATATAAAGAATTATCGGTTATCGGTATCGGCCAAAATGTTGATATCGGTGCATCCCTACTGTTTTTATAATACTATACAGGGTTTCTGCTGTTCTTAAAGTCTTAATTCATACATTCACAAATTAAAAACCAAATGTGGGCGGGGCTTGATTTTGTCCATGTGGAATTGATTGGATGGATGTGGTTTGCTATTGGTGGATCTGATGTGAGTGACAGGTTATAGCCCCGCCCTCGTCACAGAGAAGAGATTGAGATAATCTGGTGTGTTTCTCCAGGAGTGATCGACGACCGAGGGAAGTTTATCTTCATCACGCCGGAGGAGTTGAACGCTGTGGCTCAGTTCATCAAGCAGAGAGGACGAGTGTCCATCACTGAACTCGCTCAAGCCAGCAACACCCTCATCAACCTCACGCCCGACATCCAGAGCACACCCGCAACATGAAGGCCTTTTCTTCTCGTCACGAGGGCTTGTGGATCAAGAGGGATGTCAGAACTGCGGATAGAAGCTCGTTTCTGCCACGGAGTAAAATAAATATAAGAAAGGAAACTTTATATCTCACAATTCTGACTTTATTTCTTGCAGTTCTGATGTTATTTCTCAGAATTCTGTTTATTTCTCACAATTCAGAGTTTATACACTGCAAAAAATGCTTTCTTATTTAGTGTTTTTGTCTTGTTTCCAGTCCAAACATCTAAAAAATTTTAAATCAAGATGCATTTACTAGATGAGTAAAATTCCATAATATATTATGTCTTGTTTTCTGGGGAAATAAATCAAAATTAAGAGAGTTGTTGCTTAAAACAAGCTAAATTATCCACCAATAGGGTCAGAAAAATAATGTTAATTCAAACAGAAACAACATTGGCAGATAATTTTGCCTTTTTTAAGCAAAAACTCACTTAATTTAAAATTTATTTCCCCAGAAAACAAGACACAATATCTTATGGCATTTACTCATCTAGTAAATGCATCTTGATTTAAGAATGTTTTTGATATTTTAACTAGAAACAATAAAAAAAAAAAAAAAGTCTGAATTGTGAGTTCTAAACGATTATAAAGAATAATTTTTAGTCATGAACTCTGAATTGCAAGAAAAAAAATAGCAAATACCTTTTTTATTTTTTGTTCCATGGCAGAAACAAGCTTTCATACAGAGCCATCGTTCAGGACTCAAACCTGCGGTGATATTTGCCTTATTTTAGCGCAGAGGAATCATATTCAGTGCCTGAGAAGGAGATTGTACTGATCACTGTAGTTTTGATTTTCATAGTGTATTTTTCTAGCAAGGATCAAGTCTACAATATTTCATGCACTTATAATGTCTGTTAAATGATTGGTTGAGGCTTTTATCACAAACAACTGAAAAAGTCATGGATGTTTATTGGTCTGAAACTGGGAACCCTGTCACTGTGGACTGTCCTGTCCCAATAAAAAGTATCACAAAAAACTACAGTTATTGTAATTACAATTTAAACATGTAAGGCTTTTATTGTTTATTTTTCCTTAAACTAGCTGGTCGTCTTTATTATTTTGATTATCCCCAGCAGTGTCGAATGAGAAACAGAAAGCATGCATATGAGAGGACTGCTTTATTCCCGGCAGGAATTATAATTGTTTACTGGTTGTTTGTCTTGTGACATTAATTTTCCTGAAGCACAACTTTTCTATTTGCACATCATTTTTGTATTGGTTTTAAAGATTTAAAAATACAGCCAGGGTTTATATATAGGATAAGGATACATTATACATTAGTATAAACAGAAAAAATAAAATCAAAAGAATTCTGAGTCGTATGTCTCTTGTTGTGCATGTGTGTCTTGCGTGGAGATGGGTCTGTCTGCGGACTGCAAGACTGGGGGCGTAACTTGAAAGGGGCGTAACTTGAAGGAGGCGTAACTTGAAGTTGTCCAAATCACAACCGAATCACACGAGATGTCAGAACGAGATTTTGTTGGCAAGATGGCAGCTCGTTCAGAGACCACGGTAAGAATATTTTCCACAGATAACTGTTTAAATTTAACTGTATAAGAAATGTTCACACAGTAACACATTTTTCTACTGTTTCTGGAGTTGATAATCTATTAAAAGTTTTTATTTATTTAAAACTAATCCGTCATCGCTTGGCGTTGTTAAGTATTTTACTGGCTGGCGTGGTAATAATAACTGCCCTCGGAATTGGCGTAAAACGACTTTCCTTGGTATAAAATGCACATGAACACCCTCCAATTTCGAACTTGAATGCAATGAGCTCGAGATCACGATTTCAAAAGTTGTAAATATCACATTTCTGATAGCATGTGAAAGCAACATAACTATTGGCGGGCAATAAGAATAAGCTAGCTAGTCAGGGTAAACATTAGGGTAATTTGGGAGCTCACTCTGTAACATGCAACGTGTAATGTTATTTATTTCCCCTCACACATCGCTGCATTCAGAATAATGCACGTTTCTTAGTGGTGATTACTTGAGTGCCACTTGTCAATCTGTGTCCTGAAGATGCCAGCAACACAACACATAAGATGGACCCTGGAGTGGTCACTTGCCATTATTAAAATGTAAATGCATGTTGTACATAGATGCTTCCTAATTTATTATTTTCTGTATAAGTTTATGACTGTTTCCTCTGTGATTTGTGTGCAGCTGTTGTGCTTTTGAGTGACGTTTCTACATTTGTGTGGGCCACAGTTATGATTCAAGTCAAGGTTCTAGTGCTAAAATTATTTTAATCATCATAATATAACATTCACTTCTACATTAGACTAATGCTTTTTGTTTTAGGCAATAAGTGTTTCTTTTCATTTCTGAATTGTCTTGTTGTGGGGTGGCACACCACTACTAAAATTAATATTGAGGAAAAAGTTCATATTAAAAAAAAGAAAGAAATGCAAACATGTTTTACACTTAAACCTTTCTTTTCTTTTGTCAACAGGTGTGGTAAACTGGAACTCCTTTTCAGAGGAGTATAAAAGGACCTACCGCATTCCCTATCTGGGGCCTGTTTCAGAAAGGAGGTTAAGTGAAAACTCTGAGTATGTTAACCCTGAAATGAGGGAAACTCTGAGTTTTCTGTTTCAGAATGGGAGGTATGTCAAACCTGAGAAAGCAGAGTAAGTCAAGCCCGTTTCTGAAAGAGAGGTAACTTGTACACAGAGTCAGTTACCATGGCAACTTACTCTGTGAACCTACCCTGGTCTGGAGCAGGTTTTCTTCTGTAAACCCAGAGTTTCTTTTGGTCTCCTCCCCTTTTTTAAAGAGGAAGTGGTGTTTAAACACCTCATTCATTCTTTCAGTACATTTTTATTAATACAATTAATCTTTTATTAATAAATAAAATGTTGCTATTTTTACTGCAGTTTTAAAAAATAAATAAGATGAAGTCTATATAACTCCTTAACTGGCAACTGAAAATACAGTAGTAGATTATTTACATTCTAAACAAATAAGAATACCTGTTTATACTTAGATTTAAACTTTGATTATATCGGCTACTCCACATAAAAATGTGAAATAATCAGAATGTGTAGATTGTTTGATGTGTAGACACATAAGATTATATATTAATATAGACTTGTATTTGTCACATGATTTCTTGGGTGTGCCTGATTAAGGTGATCACCTGTATCTATTTAAAGTTGACTTCACTATTACATTAACATTGAGCCTGATGAAGACCTGAGGGTCGAAACGTTGCTTGAGCTTGAATAGCTTGAATAAACTCTTTTGGAGCAGTAATTTTCAGTGTGCGGACTTCACACTTCTTTATTTTGTTTATATCATTTAGTTGTCCTGCACCTGCGCCCAATTTGGGTGTTTGGGATGTGCACACCATCTTTGTATTTTACATTAAAAATATACCTTTTAAAAATGTGTGTTAAATATACAGAATTGTTTTATAGTCTTATGCAATTACATCAGATTTTACTTTAAATTACAGAAGAATTAAGAGTAATCACTTTCATTAAATTACAGTATTAATGTTCTAATACTGTAAAATTACAGTAATAATGTTTGTACTGGTGAGAAATATGAAGACCTCTTTTTGTCTGGCGCTGTTGCCATGGTGACTCATAATATCTGCGCTCCATTGATAATGGCTTTTTATAGTTGTGGTGCACGCGCCTAACTCAGAGTAGTTCAACTCAGAGTTGATTGAACTAACTAATTTCAGCTGTTCTGAAACCAAAAACTCAGAGTTTCTCATCTCAGGGTAAGTCAACTCAGAGTTTAAGTTTTGACTCAGAGTTGGTTGAACCTCCTTTCTGAAACAGGCCCCTGATCTCCCGTTGCATTCAATGCGATGATTTGTACAAAGACTGTGAAGGATACTGGGCAAGTGGACAAAGAGGAAGACTTCAAGGGTTCTACTCTGAAAATGATTTTGCTGGATACTGCTGCATGGACTGTTTTTATGTGGCTGGAGGCACAATATGATTTTCTATGACAATATTAGTGCCAGAAATTGTGGATTGCCACAATTGTGTTGCCTTTCAATAATAAAAAAAATTGTGATAAGTTTGCTTGTAGTTAATTTGTCTCAAAGTATCATAAGATATTTGACAGTAGTGCATTTAGCGGTTTATTAGTGTTGTCAAAAATTCATTTGTCAGCACATCAGGCAATATGACATGAACAGATGTTTAAAATTATTTATTTAAAACATGAAAAGGTGTTTAACAATATTTATTAAAAAAAATGTTTTAGACAAAGCACAATTTCAAAAGATTAGCTATATTAGTACTTACTCCACAGTAGTTGAGGTGGTACAATTAGAAAAAAACAATACATTGCAATATGTTTTCTAGCAATACATTATCAATACCTTGGCATTAATGCATATTGAAACTTGCTTTACTGAATACAGACAAAAACAGGCATTTTGAAGATGTCATCTCAAAGGTTTATGTTCATGAACAGGTAAGAGTCAGTTTAGTTTATTTGAATATGTTCAGTTAAACTTGTGCGAGATCGAATAAAAAGCATACGGAACTAATCGCATACTTTAATCAATCTCGCGGTCATTTTTTGATGTCATCTCGTCATATCGCGGAAGTGGGCGTAACTTGAAGTGACGTGACGTAACTTGAAGGGGCGTGACTTGTGGCGTGACGTAATTTGAAGGGGCGTAACTTGAAGTGACGTAACTTGAAGGGGCGTAACTTGAAGTGGGCGTAACTTGAAGTCTTGCGGGGTGCAGACAGATTCTATTGCTTGCGTGTGTGCGTCGAGCCTCTAGAGGGCGCTGTGTGAGCGGAGCTGCGCATGCGCAGTGTTCCTCATCTGCTTATGTTGTTGATTCGTTCCATGTTTTAAACCGCCACGATGAGCTTTTATGTGCTAGAGATTTAAATAACGCGACCAGAAGACATATCGTTCATCTTTCTCCGTGTCCAGCATGAGAGGTGCAGAAAATCGACGCTTTGTTTAGCGTAGAGAATGTTTTATAGCGGTTATAATGTCACGAGCGATTCTTCGACTGCCAAGGTGAGAAACGTCGTTTTCATTCGGTGACATCACGCGGAACTCTGTCAGGTATTATGTAAATTTAATCTCTGTTTTGTTTTTGTTTTCCTCAAATGGTTTTTAATGTTTAATATCGGTTTGAATGAGGTAGTTACAGTCCTGAGACCGGGGCTACTTGTCACGTGATCTGGACCAAAGGGCAGGTCCGGGTGTTCACGTGCTTGTTTTATGTTGTGATCTTGTAGTTTATTAATTACGTTACATTCTCTCTAGGGTTCTATATATATATATATATATATATATATATATATATATATATATATATATATATATATATATATATGGATAGAGAGAGAGAGAGAGACTTTAAGGTTTGTGTCTAACTGTAAAAAGGAAAAAAAAAACTACCCTAAGAAATATTCCATAATATTCACTAATGTGACAACTAGCCAGGCACGGATTTAGAAAGCAGAGGCCCCTGGGCACAAAATCTTGGAGGCCCCCCTCCCCCCCTAGGCTTGTGGCCCAAACTAACACTGCATCTTAATTTTTAGAAACAGTAAAAGGAAGCTGTGGGTTTTTCTTTACTTTAAAACAAAACCACTTTCTCCAACTCCATTTCTTGTAATGTTAACTGTGACAGAAAAGGAGATCTATAAATGCACTGTTAGACATTTTATCGTATTTTTGCGGTAACTTACTGGCAGCACTATTGCCAGTAAGGTACTGTATGTTCCCCTTTACAGTAGCTTACCTGCAAATGTGTTTTACGGTATGATGCCCTTACCGCAATTTAATTTTACAGTATGATGCCCTTACCGCAATTTAATTTTACAGTATGATAGCCTTACTGCAATTTAATTTTACAGTATGATAGCCTTACTGCAATTTCATTTTACAGTAATATGCCCATACCGCAATTTCATTTTACAGTATGATGCCCTTACCGCAATTTAATTTTACAGTATGATGGCCTTACTGCAATTTAATTTTACAGTATGATGGCCTTACTGCAATTTCATTTTACAGTATGATGGCCTTACTGCAATTTCATTTTACAGTATGATGGCCTTACCGCAATTTCATTTTACAGTATGATGGCCTTACTGCAATTTCATTTTACAGTATGATAGCCTTATTGCAATTTCATTTTACAGTATGATGGCCTTACCGCAATTTAATTTTACAGTATGATAGCCTTACCGCAATTTAATTTTACAGTATGATGGCCTTACCGCAATTTAATTTTACAGTATGATGGCCTTACCGCAATTTAATTTTACAGTATGATGGCCTTACCGCAATTCATTTTACAGTATGATGGCCTTACTGCAATTCATTTTACAGTATGATGGCCTTACCGCAATTTAATTTTACAGTATGATGGCCTTACCGCAATTTAATTCTACAGTATGATGGCCTTACTGCAATTTCATTTTACAGTATGATAGCCTTACTGCAATTTCATTTTACAGTAATATGCCCATACCGCAATTTCATTTTACAGTATTATGCCCTTACTGCGACTTATTTTTACAGTATAAAACAGTACTATTTTATTATTTATATTTTACATGAATGCTATTGAATTTAATAAATTCCAAAAAAGTGACTTGAGTCCATGTACATCAGCATATTCTTTATTCACTGTCACAATCAATTACATCCATTTTATTTTTTTATTGTGATGCAACATTAGGCAAGGCAGTTTTATTCATATAGCACGTCATACACTTTGGCAAATAAAAGTGCTTTACACAGTAAGTAATTAAAATAATCACAAAATAAAAGCAAGGAAAATTAAAGTGCCCCTATTATGGATTTTTGAAAATTACCTTTCATGTAGTGTGTAACAGCTCTAAGGCCTCGTTTACACTGTCAGTGAAATGTGACCCAATTCCGATTTTTTGCTCATATGTGACACAGATCGGATGTGTTCTATGACAGTGTAAACAGGGAAAAAGGCATGCATTCAGATATTTCGAGATCGGTTTCAGACCTCATTCATATGTGGAAATGAATCGGATATAAATCAGATATGCGACTGTCATATAAACAGGCAGATCGGATTTTCTGAGGCATTAGGCAAAGTCTCCACGGTTTACTGATGAGAGCAACCCCGACGCGCGTCTGCAAAGGGACGGGTGGGCCTCGTTTACACTGCAGGTCTTGATGCCCAATTCTGATTTGTTGCCTATATCCGATTTTTTTTGACCGTCCGTTTACACGTTCTTTCAATTGTGACCCATATCCGATTCATGTATTTACACTTGACATACTATCTGAAATGCTGCACATGATTAAAGGGGGAAAAATACTCTGTAAATAATTAAGTACAAGTAAAATAATCGGTTTGTCTGATGTACATGAACTTGTTAATGCTGATGGTGAGGAATTACAGTTGCAACATCTCATAATGTACCACAAACTGAGTAGTGAATCACTGAGAAACGTCCTGCTCAAGTCATCCTTGCAATGGAGGTTCGGGTTGAATAACTAGTTCTTCCAGTGTTTCATTATTGGACTCGCGTTCGGATTGATATGGTAAAATCGACGTCATCGTTCGTTACTGTGTTTAGTTTATGGTGTAGGAAGCCTCAGGACACGGCCAAAAAACTGATCTGATCTTGATACTTTTTTGTGTGCAAATAAATTATTGTTAACACACAAGCACACACACACACTCATTAATTAATTTTATTTTAATAATAAATAAAAAAACCACAGAAGGATGAGGTCACACAGTTAGTGGGGTCTTGGAGGCCCCCTAGAGGTCGGAGGCCCAATCGGCCCGGTGGTAAATCCGGCCTTGCAACTAGCCCCAATCTTCTACACAAGTGCACTTTATGTGTGTCACCGCCAGACTGTAATATTGCTGGTGTTTCTGTTTATGAGGAACCTTAAACGCTCAAAAGCATTTGAATTCAGTGCATGATATGTGCATTTTTTTCCCTTGAATTATTGTTTCCACGCAGAATGTGCTGCTTTTAAATCCCATCTTTCCCTCAGCATGACCCTGGCGTTGACCCCTGCGGCCGTGTGCCAGTGCTTCACTCTGGTGTCGCTGTGCACGTCCATCGCAGACCCGAACTGGATCCAGGTCCAGAACTCCTCCAATCCCGACAGCAAACTCATCTACGGCGTGGCCTTCACGATAAACGCGTACCAGAACCGCACGGACACAGGTTTGATCCGATACTTCTGGATTTTCCTGTAAACACAGTGCTTATGTAAGATAGTGATTAGTGCTATCACACACAAACCCTAAAATTTACATAGATGATCATGACAGAATATGCTAATCAATGACTAGAAGATAACTACACATCAGATACATAAATTCATCAACTAAACATTCAGAAATGTCCTGTTGCTTCTACATGTTGTCACTTCTTCTCGAGTCTCTCCATCATTGTCTGAGTCCGGTTTGAACATAAAAGGCTAAAAGTTTGTGAAATTTTCAGAACGCAAGCTGTTGTAGCTCCGCCCCCTGCGCCGGGAGCAGCAGCTCATTTGCATTTAAAGGGACAGACACAAAAACGGTGTGTTTTTGCTCACCCTCAAAAAGTGACAATTTTAACATGCTATATAAAAATATCTGTGGGGTATTTTGAGCTAAAACTTCACACACACACTCTGGGGACATCAGAGACTTATTTTACATCTTGTGAAAAGGGCATTACACCACCCCTTTAATTTAAAACCCCGGTGTTCACAATGAAAAGCCTCTAAGGCTACCTCTATATTAATCCGGATACATTTGAAAACGGCGTTTTCGTTTAAAATCGCTCTCCGTCCACACTAGCGTTTCAGGCGTTTTCTGATGTCATCTCGCAGGTCTTCCGACAGGATAATTTTATTTAGCAGAATATCTCTTCATTCACTGAAGCGTCCAGGTCGCACTCACTCACCATTATATGTTTGGTTTAAAACGCTAAAACTGCTCTCATGTTTTACCGCTGGACAGCAAATGTGAGTAAATTCTGTCATGTTTGCAGGACTGTGATATGAAGAGTGTGTGAAGTAACAAATTTTAGCAATTGTGTGAAAGTGAACAGCACATAACAGGCACAGTACCGGTATAAACATGAATATCTATTGGTAAAATATGCGTCACATGACTACGTCATCGTTTTTAATTATCTCCGTTTTGACAGTCCGCACTACAACGCGAAAACAGCGTTTCAAATTTATCCACGTTTTCAAAAAGCGTAGTTTTCATTAATAAAAACGCCATCTCAGTGTGGACGGGCGGAAGGACGAGACGGAGAGAAAAATACGCGAACTCTGTCGCAACTCTGCTGTCATTATGTTAAGCCCCGCCCACCGACTCTATACACGATGTGATTGGCCTGACTAGAGTTTGGTTTTTCCAGCTCGCAAGCCAACAGAGAGTTGCTAGACGACACTGGCTGCAAATTACATTTGCTAACGCTAGGGTGCGTCTAGATTTCTAGGCTAGCGCCACACACACACACACACACACACACACACACACACTCCAGATCTGAGGAAGGACCTGCGCCTCGACACGGCGACAACGCAATCCTGAAGTGTCATCTAGTCTCTCCGCTGTGAAGGCCTCCTTCCCTTTACCTCTGTACAACGTCAGATAAAACGTTGTCAAAATGATTCCAGTTCGCATGGATACGCGGAAACAACAAAACATTCTGTATTATAAATTTTAAGGCCAGACAAGTAGTTTGTTGAGGGTTGGTTTGTAAAGAACGACTACACGCCTGCGCACATATATTCAAACGCACATACCTGTAGATTTAACACTGATACGCATGTGCACGCTGTCAGCGTTCTCACTGGTTTGCATTTTTGAAGTTTGCGAGAACTTAAGAGTTTTCTGTGAGAACGGTGTGTGTTAGCGGCCGCTAAGTTAATAACTAATGATCGTTGCGACGGAAGTGAATCAATCAAAACTAACTTTATCTGGACAATAACTTTATTCTAGATCTGCTGTAAAGCCTGAACACTCTCTGTTACTGTAATCTCCTGTTATCACTGTAAAGCTGCTGTGAAACTCTATATTGTTGAAGCGCTGTATAAATGGAGACTTGACTTGTTCTGGTGTGTGTAGGTCCGCTGGGTGGTTTGCACGGATGGGGAATGTGGCTCCTGTATTCGCTGGCCGCTCTCAGTTACTGCGCCGTCTTGTTTTCAAGCTTCTCATTCCTGATGGATTTCCTCGGAGCGTCTGTCAATCAATCCAAGCTGGTGACATCACTGCACGTCTCCACAGGTGACATCACTCAACCTGAACTCACTGCACGAGTGTGATGGGGTCGTTCCTACAGTCAAACCAGAGTTTATTCAGACTCCTTCAACATTTCTCACATTATCACAGTTTATTCACTGTAGTTTAGAAAATGGTAATAAAACATAACAAGAACTCAGTTGATATTTCACTAGTTTTATCAAACTAGACAAAAATACATCTTGATTTAAGAATTTCTCGATATTTGGACTGAAACGAGACAAAAATACATCTTGATTTAAGAATTTTTCGATATTTGGACTGAAACGAGACAAAAATACATCTTGATTTAAGAATTTCTAGATATTTGGACTGAAACGAGACAAAAATACATCTTGATTTAAGAATTTCTAGATATTTGGACTGAAACGAGACAAAAATACATATTGATTTAAGAATTTTTCGATATTTGGACTGAAATGGGACAAAAATACATCTTGATTTAAGAATATTTTAGATATTTGGACTGAAACGAGACAAAAATACATCTTGATTTAAGAATTTCTAGATATTTGGACTGAAACGAGACAAAAATACATATTGATTTAAGAATTTTTCGATATTTGGACTGAAACGAGACAAAAATACATCTTGATTTAAGAATTTCTAGATATTTGGACTGAAACGAGACAAAAATACATCTTGATTTAAGAATATTTTAGATATTTGGACTGAAATGAGACAAAAATACATCTTGATTTAAGAATATTTTAGATATTTGGACTGAAACGAGACAAAAATACATCTTGATTTAAGAATTTCTAGATATTTGGACTGAAACGAGACAAAAATACATCTTGATTTAAGAATTTCTAGATATTTGGACTGAAACGAGACAAAAATACATATTGATTTAAGAATTTTTCGATATTTGGACTGAAATGAGACAAAAATACATCTTGATTTAAGAATATTTAGATATTTGGACTGAAACGAGACAAAAATACATCTTGCTTTAAGAATATTTTAGATATTTGGACTGAAACGAGACAAAAATACATCTTGATTTAAGAATTTTTCGATATTTGGACTGAAACGAGACAAAAATACATCTTGATTTAAGAATTTCTAGATATTTGGACTGAAACGAGACAAAAATACATATTGATTTAAGAATTTTTCGATATTTGGACTGAAATGAGATAAAAATACATCTTGATTTAAGAATATTTAGATATTTGGACTGAAACGAGACAAAAATACATCTTGATTTAAGAATTTCTAGATATTTGGACTGAAACGAGACAAAAATACATATTGATTTAAGAATTTTTCGATATTTGGACTGAAATGGGACAAAAATACATCTTGATTTAAGAATATTTTAGATATTTGGACTGAAACGAGACAAAAATACATCTTGATTTAAGAATTTCTAGATATTTGGACTGAAACGAGACAAAAATACATATTGATTTAAGAATTTTTAGATATTTGGACTGAAACGAGACAAAAATACATCTTGATTTAAGAATTTCTAGATATTTGGACTGAAACGAGACAAAAATACATATTGATTTAAGAATTTTTCGATATTTGGACTGAAATGAGACAAAAATACATCTTGATTTAAGAATATTTTAGATATTTGGACTGAAACGAGACAAAAATACATCTTGATTTAAGAATTTCTAGATATTTGGACTGAAACGAGACAAAAATACATCTTGATTTAAGAATTTTTCGATATTTGGACTGAAATGAGATAAAAATACATCTTGATTTAAGAATATTTAGATATTTGGACTGAAACGAGACAAAAATACATCTTGCTTTAAGAATATTTTAGATATTTGGACTGAAACGAGACAAAAATACTAAGTAAGAAAAGAATTTATTGCAGTGCGCCAAGATGAATTCATCAAGCATCGCATTTCTTCTTCTTATGTGTGTGTTTTTCTCATTTCAGCGGTCAGCTGTGTGTCGATGCTGGGTGTGTGTGTGGCGTGCATGTGTGTGATCGAACACAACCTGCAGCGAGGGAACCCCGGATCTCAGCCGAGCCGCAGCCTGGTCCTCGGGGAAAGCTTCTTCATCCAGATATTGGGTTTGCTCTTCTCTCTCGCCGCGTGTGCTTTCGCCATCAAGGCTCGGCCAGAACCCGTCAGGTCATGTGACTACCTGAGCGTGGGCGGAGACGACAGTGACACGGAGCCTCTGATTGGTCGAGCTGAGAGGGAGGAGTAAAGTCGTATAGAGTTTAACCTCTATAAAGTAAAGAGGTTCTGTTGATTTATGCACTTTATTTCTTATGACGGGAAACAAACGCGATCGGGCAAACACATGCAAAATTCGGCGTTTATGAAATTCAGGGTGAATTTGAGTTGAATTGGTCATACAGGATATAGAATTGGAATGACAGGAAGTATTTATTGACTGAGTTACAGAGATAGTATGATACTGTAGTTTTTATAAATATTTTAAATTGTTTTTTTTATATATATATATTTTCCGTTTTCATTTTAATTTTTATTGTTGTAATTTCGTTTTTTTTAATGTCTGTTTTTTATTTCAGTTTTAGTTTATTTCAGTACATCAAGTTGAACTAAATGAAAATGAGATATGTTACTGAAATAAAATGTTTGTTTTTTATATTTGATTTAATTTTGTTAAAATAAATTCAGTTAACGTTTGTTTTATTTTAAGCAACAAAATTTTTTAATGCTTTAATTTTAGTTTCAGTTAACTATAATAAGATTTACTAAATTAAAGTTCAAAGAAATTCAAAACATCATTGAGAGAGTATGATAGTTCTTATTAATATTTTGTTTTTTATTTTTATATTTTCCGTTTTCATTTTAATTATTTTTGTTGTCATTTCTGTTTTTTTATGTCTGATTTTTATTTCAGTTTGAGTTATTTCAGTACATCAAGAACTAAATGTAAATGAGAAATGTTACTGAAATAAAACAAGTTTAAGTTTTTTATATTACTTTGTTAATATATACATATAATGTTTGTTTTATTTTAAACATCAACATGTTTTAATGCTTTAATTTTAGTTTCAGTTAACTATAATAACACTGAAACATATATTTTGATAAAACACAATTCATTTGGACTAAATTACATTTGTTTGTTTATATTTGTCTGAATTAATTTTTCAATATTAATTCTCTAATATTGTCAAAGCAATTAGCAAACTTTTGCCATACAGCACCAAATTAAGTTGTCTACCATAATAATCCATAAAATCACATTTAATTTTTTACAATAAGATTCACATTGACTTTCTAAGTGAAAAGAAACACAGCTGCTGTATATGAATTAAAAACAAATTTCATTCTAAAAATGAATATTCTTAATTTTTCTTAAAAATAGCCTAATTTTTGTGTTATGACAAGATCATATTTATGGGTAATTCATAGTGAAAAATGAAATGTTTTGGATTCTATTTTACTTTTATGATTTTATTTTTATTTTTGCACAGTTAAAAAAATAAAGAACAATAGAATACAATGTGGGGGATGGGCAAAAGCTGTAAGGGCTTAATTATTTATTTCACCTAAACAATATTTAATTAAATTAACTTCATTTACAATTCTGTATCCTGTTTGCTACTTCAATTATAATTCAGTTCAGTATTCAATATTGACTTCACTTCAGCACTACGACTATCATTACTGCCAGAATTATGGGAAATGTAGTTTTTCTGTAAGTATGATCATTCCAACATGTCTTGAGGTGCTTCACGCAGTAAAACTCTCAGTTTACTCTCGGACCAAATACAGAAACCACTGAAGTCACACTCGGTTTGTTTCAGGGGTTTAAGAGCAGAATTACATGTGAACGCTCTACATGAACTCCTTTATACTGAAATAAACTCAACAAGCCTTTATGCTGCATAATCATATTTAATATTCAGTTTACATTATGCATAAATAAGAGGAAATCATATAAAACTCAGTGTAATGTTGTATCTGACCAGGTGTGAACCGAAAGTGGACTGAGACCCGATCAGCATTCAGTTGGACTAAACTGAGATCAGAGTCCGGTTTCTAATGCACATACAGTGTAAAAGTTCTTATTCACTTCACTTAAAGGGTGAGTTTGGATCTTGTAAAGAGGAAAACTAAGTGTAAAGTGTGAAAAGTAAGATATTCAGGGCTGATTTCATCTCGCTGGCCTGATTTCTGTGGAGAAATGAATCAAACACCGATCCTCAGTGTGCCTTGAGCTTCCTGGAAGAACTTTTATTTTGTAACGTCACGTGTCTGAAAAGAGGTTTTAGAGCTGTTAAAGGGATACTTCTACCAAAAAATAAATACAAATTCTGTTATTTATTCACCCTCCGAGTTCTAAACCTGTATGAAAAAAATACAATGGAAGTCAATGGGGTCCAAAAACGGTTTCTTCAAAACATTCTTCAAAATATCTTCTTTTGTGTTCAACAGAAGAAAGATGCTCTTACAGGTTTGGAACAACATGAAGATGAGTAAATAACTCTTAAAAAATAATATTCAATTTTTTATTTTTAGGTGCACTGTCCCTTTAAATCACCTGCTCCCTCTTCAAAACATCAGTAGATAAGCATAACATTTTCTAGCTAACATTGATCTTGATGAATCAAATGAATTCTGTCTCATACTGTATTTGTATTTCCCTCTTTTAAACAGAATAATATTGTACCATTTGTAGTCTGATACTCTGTTATTTCAGTGTAATTATGACGTGTTTCTGTCATCATGTTGTACAAACCTTTCTTTCTTCTCATCGAGGAAAAGATTATAAGTAAATAATGATTTAAATGTGTTACAAAAGATTCAGAATATAATGCACAGATTGTTATGATATATTTAGTGAGTGTAAATCTCATGTATGTGCATTTTTGAATGAATCTCACTGCATATTTCACAATAATCTTTCATTTTGAGACATGGCAAACACTGTGATTTCAAAAAATATAAATTCACACTGTGTTTAAAGAGGAAATACACAATTTTTGTTCATGTCTGGTGAAGCCATTGCATTTAATTGCGTGTAATACAAAAAAAAAGATCATATCTTCATTGTTTCTTGTCCAAAGTTGAGCTTCAAGCGTGTTAATGATCTGGACTGCTCACTAAACGAACCTTCATGGTAACAGTGGAATCATGGGAAGTCGTGCCTTAATTTCTCAGCTCTAATTAGACTCGTTCTCCTCCGTCACATGACACCAGCTTGTGCTCCAGTTGGATGGAGACCATCGCCATAGTAACCTTGAGAAGTTGTTAATGTCACAGATGAATTTGTGAATGGGGAGAGAGAAATATTAATGTGACGTTTATCAACGGCAGGGTTAGTTGTGGGTGTTAAACCGTGATTAAGGTCTGAACTGAATGGTAGAATTGAAGGAAAGCTGATATTTGCACTGAAAGAAAACAATCTTCATCTCAAATGTTTCATGAGTTTGTTTTTAAAGCAATGCATGCATAATATATATTCGTTCTGATGCTGTCATTTATGCCTGATGAATCTTTGCACATTTAAATTAATATAATGCTTTGAACAATACAACGATCTCACTTTATTTCCTTTATCTTTACTAATGAAAAGCAGTTGTTAACATTGACAATATATTTTCACAGCATTTATTAATCTTTGTTAATGTTATTTAAGATACAGTTGTTCTTTGTTCATGTAAGTTAAAAAATACACTCATCTTAACAGATACAGCTTTTGGTTTTAATAATGCAATTAATTACTAATTTAATAAAGATACTTAAAGTTGGATTCATGAAAAAAAAAAATGTTTTTAAGAAAGTAAGATCAATTCTAACCCACACCAAAAAAACAACAACGACATGGTACAGTGACATTGTTACATATGTTACATTACTATAGTAATAACTAAAAATTATGCATAATTACACGCAACTAAACCAAACATGTAGTTAATTATTATTACTTGGTACTAGTAAGTTCCCTTGTAGTCATTAACTTTATCCTTTAAAACTCATCTTTGATCACCAAAATGACATATTTAAAAGTTTTTGAATGTAACTCGACACGCTTGCCTCATTTAGTATGCGCGGTTGTATGAATATGCAAATGAGCCCCGCCTTCACTCACTCACTCAGCTCAGAGATCCACTGGTTGACGATCACACGTTGATCTGATTGGTTACAAGGTAGTTTGTGACGTCAGAAACACCAGCGATTTCAAAGCATGTTTTTGAGACTGTCTTTGGTTCACTGCAGTTTTAAGGAGGAAATACTCAGCAATGGAGTCGACTTATGAATTTACACATGGTTTGTCTTAAAGCAGATTAAAAACACCACATAGACACATAAACAACATTAAAAGCTGGATTTTCACCACAGGGGGACTTTAAATGTATAATTACAGTGTAACAATGACACCTTAAAATAAAGTGTAACCCACTTTACAGTAAGGTTCATTAGTTAACATTAGTTAATGTACTAACATGAACTAACCATGAGCAATACATTTGTTACACTGAAAAAAATGATTCTGACCCTTTGTAAATGTTACATGTTTTTATCTGGTTAATTTCACTGATTATAATGTGTTATTTAATCCTACTTATTTTTTATTATTAATTTTAAAATTCACTGCTCTTGTTTAAAACAAGTTAATTTCATTCAATTAAAAGTAATTAGAAAAAAATAAGTTTAATTTAATTTCCATATACACTGTCAAATGAATACGCTAATCTACTCAATAAAATTGTGCAGATTACAAGCAATATTATTAATTAAATTTAACACATTAGAATTGAGTAATAATTAATAAAATTAATTCCTTAAAAGTTAACCATTTAACAATTTTTAAACAAAAATATCTGAATAACAGACAGACGTCAAAGATGGATTAAGAACTATTTATTTTGTATTGCCAACATTGAAGACACCTGATGTTAACAAGCAGAATCACTGAAGGAGAAAACTGTAATGTTACAACCGTAATTTTAAGTTACCATCATGGGGATCAGTGTGTGTTTTAGTTGGGCTCTTTACCCTGAAACCATTAACTTTAGATTTTGTTTGGCTGCTGTACCTGAGTTATAACAGCCTATGAACAAAGAGAAAAAGTGATCTGATGGTGTTGGTTGTGTTTTAACAATCATTATTTCACAGTCATTTGACCTGAAACACTGAAACCAATCACCTCTGAACATAAACTCATTATTTATTCATGCAGCAATGCATGATGGGAGCCATGAATGAGTTTTGATTGGTGGCACCCAGAATGCACTGCAACATGCTTTATAATTGTCACCATTGTTGAGATTCACAGGCTTATTCTTGAAAAAATTTAGTAAATTCAACTTAAAATAGTTTAGCTAAAATTATGAATATTATTAATCTGAAATTACTTATAAAATATAAGTACAACCAATTTACAAAATATAAGTACACTCAACTTAAAAAATATATCTGGATTTAGATAAATTTATTTCGTGCAACCCCTTGACGTAAAAAAATTAAGTAAATTCAACATAACATTTTTTTCAGTGTACTGTATTTGTTAATCTTTGTTAATGTTAGTTAATAGAAATACAGTCATTCATTTTTAGCGTTCACAGTGCGTTAACTAATGTTAACAAGATTTTAATAAAGTATTAGTAAATGTTGAAATCAGCATTAACAAAGATTAATAAAGGCTGTATATGTGCAGTTTATTATTAGTTCATGTTAATTAATTTAGTTAACTAATGTTAACTAACGAACCTTATTGTAAAGTGTTACCGTTTAAATTATATGCGGGAAGGGGGCGTGGCTGCCCGCGTCCAAAAGGGGCGGGGCTCAGGTGGGTGTGTCTCTCAGCTGATGCGCGCGCGCACTTCATCTTCAACGCGGGCGTCAGCGGCAACGCATCGCGTTCGTTCGTTCGTTCGCTCGCAACGGCAGATCAGCATCCGAACGAACGGACAGACACACGGACTGACGGATCCGCGGTGAGACAGTGAGTATGTGTGTGTGTGTGTGAGATGGAGAGACTCGAGTCACTGGATGCTGCTGTTGTCATGGAGGGATGCGGATTCAGTGATGCATCATTTTGCATGAGCAGAAACACGCATTATGTAATGCGATCAGGTGAACGCTGGATCTTCATTGTGCATCCGTCGTTAAATGCACAATTTATGATGTTATTATGATAAACGCAGACTATTGAACGCGTCGGTAACTGGTTAGTAGCATCACTAACGTTAGGCCTATTCACTGATGCTGTTAATGCTTGTTAATAGATCATGTTGCGCGAGCCGCTTCGAAAGGTGAAGATGCGTTATTAGTGCATATATAGTAAGATGACATCTTTAAAGCACGAGGGCTGTGTGTGTGTGTGTGTGTGTGTGTGTACAGGCCTCCATCTCCTGTTTTTACTGTCAATGTTGTGTGTTTTTGCGGTGCGCGAGTCTGATGCATCAACCCTGCATGTTTACATTTATGCATCGCGTTTGCGTTTGTGCCATCGAGTTATAAGCGTATGCGGTGATTATTAAACAGTGTATCAAGGTATTTAAGTGTGTGTGTTGGATTTATGAAGCATGTGAGCGATGATGTAATGCCAGTGAGTGAGTGACTGTGGTAGTAGAGGCACGTGCCAGTGCTGATCTGATCCAGTAATGGTGGCTCTGCTGGACCAGTGATGCCACTGCACATCGTTTGCAATGGCATAGAGTTTATAGAATAGTAGAGCATGTGCACATTGTGTGCTTTTACAAAAAACAACAATGTTGGACATGCACCATGGTATTCTTTAAAGTACCTTCGGAGGGCTGTGTGAATAGCCTACCATGGTATACAAATATGGAAATCATCTGTGTTTATCAAAATGCCAAGATATATAAATATATGATACCATTACTGTATCATGGTACTGTCATGTGCTTGAGAACTGATCTATTGAATGTTGTCCTCATGTTTTTAGGGATGCATGATATATCGGTATCGGCGATATCTGTTCATTTTTAATGTTATCGTTATCGGCCCAATAAGAAAATTTGTTTGATCTTCTGATAAATAGTAAGCTGATAAATAATGTATTATTTCCTTCAGCTGAGACACTTCAGATGCGCACTGTTCAACATGATGTTTTTGAATTGCTTGAAATATGATTGGAATCACTTCAAAAAAAGGAAAATACAGTTCAGTGCAACATGTGCAGCGCAAGTCTGTCATATCGGCTACATAAAATTATAATGAGATCATCATAACTGTGTTATTGGGACATGAATTTAATGGTGAGACGGACTTTTGTTTTTGTAATCAGGCTCTCAAAAATTATATACAAATTTGGACTTAGATTTATCAGCCAATATAATGCATCCTTATTCATTTTATTGACACACTGTTACCCTTGCAAAGAAGTACTGGTATGGCATCAAAAGTCAGGGATCTCAATATGAGTTCTAATATTTCTCATCAGAAGTTCTGAGTGGCTCACATTCATTTTTAGCTCTTTTTCTGGATGGACTATTGAAATATTTCAGTCTATTTCTTATTACCTTTTCTTTAAAGGGTTAGTTCACCCAAAGATCAACATTTACTCACTCATACCGTTTCAAACACGTAAGATTTTTGTTCGTCTTCCGAAAACAAATGAAGATTTTTTTTATGATATGATATTTTTTAGATATTTTTGGCTCTCCATTGACAGTCAACTACCACTCTAACGCTTCAAAAAGTTCATAAAGAGATTGTAAAACTAATCCATATGAATTGACTGGTTTAGTCCAAAATTTCTGAAGAGACTCGATGGCTTTATATGATGAACAGGTTGAATTTAAGCTTTTATTCACATATAAACATTGATCAGCGAACATAAAAAGAAACTCAACCGAACATGCTTGACGCACAAGAACAAACCTCTTGCTGAAGCTCAAACGTGCTGCGTAACACGAGAATGAACCTCATTGGTTCTCGCAGAAGCTCAAACGTGCTGCGTAACAGGAGAATGAACCTCATTGGTTCTTGCTGAAGCTCAAACGTGCTGCGTAACACGAGAATGAACCTCATTGGTTCTTGCTGAAGCTCAAACGCGCTGCGTAACACGAGAATGAACCTCATTGGTTCTTGCTGAAGCTCAAACGTGCTGCGTAACACGAGAATGAACCTCATTGGTTCTTGCTGAAGCTCAAACGTGCTGCGTAACACGAGAATGAACCTCATTGGTTCTCGCAGAAGCTCAAACGTGCTGCGTAACACGAGAATGAACCTCATTGGTTCTCGCAGAAGCTCAAACGTGCTGCGTAACACGAGAATGAACCTCATTGGTTCTTGCTGAAGCTCAAACGTGCTGCGTAACACGAGAACGAACCTCATTGGTTCTTGCTGAAGCTCAAACGCGCTGCGTAACACGAGAATGAACCTCATTGGTTCTTGCAGAAGCTCAAACGTGCTGCGTAACATGAGAATGAACCTCATTGGTTCTTGCAGAAGCTCAAACGTGCTGCGTAACACGAGAATGAACCTCATTGGTTCTTGCAGAAGCTCAAACGTGCTGCGTAACACGAGAATGAACCTCATTGGTTCTTGCAGAAGCTCAAACGTGCTGCGTAACACGAGAATGAACCTCATTGGTTCTTGCTGAAGCTCAAACGTGCTGCGTAACACGAGAATGAACCTCATTGGTTCTCGCTGAAGCTCAAACGCGCTGCGTAACACGAGAATGAATCTCATTGGTTCTTGCAGAAGCTCAAACGTGCTGCGTAACACGAGAACGAACCTCATTGGTTCTCGCTGAAGCTTAAACGTGCTGCATAACACGGGAATGAACCTCATTGGTTCTTGCAGAAGCTCAAACGTGCTGCGTAACACGAGAACGAACCTCATTGGTTCTTGCTGAAGCTTAAACGTGCTGCGTAACACGAGAATGAACCTCATTGGTTCTTGCAGAAGCTCAAACGTGCTGCGTAACACGGGAATAAACCTCATTGGTTCTCGCTGAAGCTTAAACGTGCTGCGTAACACGAGAACGAACCTCATTGGTTCTTGCAGAAGCTTAAACGTGCTGCGTAACAAGAGAACGAACCTCATTGGTTCTCGCTGAAGCTTAAACGTGCTGCGTAACACGAGAATGAACCTCATTGGTTCTTGCTGAAGCTTAAACGTGCTGCGTAACACGAGAACGAACCTCATTGGTTCTTGCTGAAGCTCAAACGCGCTGCGTAACACGAGAATGAACCTCATTGGTTCTCGCTGAAGCTCAAACGTGCTGCGTAACACGAGAACGAACCTCATTGGTTCTTGCTGAAGCTCAAACGCGCTGCGTAACACGAGAATGAACCTCATTGGTTCTTGCTGAAGCTCAAACGCGCTGCGTAACACGAGAATGAACCTCATTGGTTTTTGCTGAAGCTCAAACGTTCTGCGTAACACGAGAACGAACCTCATTGGTTCTTGCTGAAGCTCAAACGCGCTGCGTAACACGAGAATGAACCTCATTGGTTCTTGCTGAAGCTCAAACGTGCTGCGTAACACGAGAATGAACCTCATTGGTTCTTGCTGAAGCTCAAAGTGCTGCGTAACACGAGAATGAACCTCATTGGTTCTCGCTGAAGCTTAAATGTGCTGCGTAACACGAGAATGAACCTCATTGGTTCTCGCTGAAGCTCAAACGTGCTGCGTAACACGAGAATGAACCTCATTGGTTCTTGCTGAAGCTCAAACGTGCTGCGTAACACGGGAATGAACCTCATTGGTTCTCGCTGAAGCTCAAACGTGCTGCGTAACACGAGAATGGACCTCATTGGTTCTCGCAGAAGCTCAAACGTGCTGCGTAACACGGGAATGAACCTCATTGGTTCTCGCAGAAGCTCAAACGTGCTGCGTAACACGGGAATGAACCTCATTGGTTCTCGCTGAAGCTCAAACGTGCTGCGTAACACGAGACTGAACCTCATTGGTTCTTGCTGAAGCTCAAACGTGCTGCGTAACACGGGAATGAACCTCATTGGTTCTCGCAGAAGCTCAAACGTGCTGCGTAACACGGGAATGAACCTCATTGGTTCTCGCTGAAGCTCAAACGTGCTGCGTAACACGAGACTGAACCTCATTGGTTCTCGCAGAAGCTCAAACGTGCTGCGTAACACGGGAATGAACCTCATTGGTTCTCGCTGAAGCTCAAACGTGCTGCGTAACACGGGAATGAACCTCATTGGTTCTCGCTGACGCTCAAACGCGCTGCGTAACACGAGACTGAACCTCATTGGTTCTTGCTGAAGCTCAAACGTGATGCGTAACACGAGAATGAACCTCATTGGTTCTCGCTGAAGCTCAAACGTGCTGCGTAACACGAGAATGAACCTCATTGGTTCTCGCTGAAGCTCAAACGTGCTGCGTAACACGAGACTGAACCTCATTGGTTCTTGCTGAAGCTCAAACGTGATGCGTAACACGAGAATGAACCTCATTGGTTCTCGCTGAAGCTCAAACGTGCTGCGTAACACGGGAATGAACCTCATTGGTTCTCGCTGAAGCTCAAACGTGCTGCTTAACACGAGAATGAACCTCATTGGTTCTCGCTGAAGCTCAAGCGTTCTGCGTAACACGGGAATGAACCTCATTGGTTCTCGCTGAAGCTCAAACGTTCTGCGTAACACGAGAATGAACCTCATTGGTTCTCGCTGAAGCTCAAACGTTCTGCGTAACACGAGAATGAACCTCATTGGTTCTCGCTGAAGCTCAAACGTTCTGCGTAACACGGGAATGAACCTCATTGGTTCTCGCTGAAGCTCAAACGTGCTGCGTAACACGAGAATGAACCTCATTGGTTCTCGCTGAAGCTCAAACGTGCTGCGTAACACGAGAATGAACCTCATTGGTTCTCGCTGAAGCTCAAACGTTCTGCGTAACACGAGAATGAACCTCATTGGTTCTTGCTGAAGCTCAAACGTGCTGCGTAACACGAGAATGAACCTCATTGGTTCTCGCTGAAGCTCAAACGTTCTGCGTAACACGAGAATTAACCTCATTGGTTCTCGCTGAAGCTCAAACGTGCTGCGTAACACGAGAATGAACCTCATTGGTTCTCGCTGAAGCTCAAACGTTCTGCGTAACACGAGAATTAACCTCATTGGTTCTTGCTGAAGCTCAAACGTGCTGCGTAACACGAGAATGAACCTCATTGGTTCTCGCTGAAGCTCAAACGCGCTGCGTAACACGAGAATGAACCTCATTGGTTCTTGCAGAAGCTCAAACGTTCTGCGTAACACGAGAATGAACCTCATTGGTTCTTGCTAAAGCTCAAACGTTCTGCGTAACACGAGAATGAACCTCATTGGTTCTCGCTGAAGCTCAAACGTTCTGCGTAACACGAGAATTAACCTCATTGGTTCTCGCTGAAGCTCAAACGTGCTGCGTAACACGAGAACGAACCTCATTGGTTCTTGCTGAAGCTCAAACGTGCTGCGTAACACGAGAAGAACCTCATTGGTTCTCGCTGAAGCTTAAACGTGCTGCGTAACACGAGAATGAACCTCATTGGTTCTTGCTGAAGCTCAAACGTGCTGCGTAACACGAGAATGAACCTCATTGGTTCTCGCTGAAGCTCAAACGTTCTGCGTAACACGAGAATGAACCTCATTGGTTCTCGCTGAAGCTCAAACGCGCTGCGTAACATGAGAATGAACCTCATTGGTTCTTGCTGAAGCTTAAACGTGCTGCGTAACACGAGAATGAACCTCATTGGTTCTCGCTGAAGCTCAAACGTTCTGCGTAACACGAGAATGAACCTCATTGGTTCTTGCTGAAGCTTAAACGTGCTGCGTAACACGAGAATGAACCTCATTGGTTCTTGCTGAAGCTTAAACGTGCTGCGTAACACGGGAATGAACCTCATTGGTTCTCGCAGAAGCTCAAACGTTCTGCGTAACACGAGAATGAACCTCATTGGTTCTTGCTGAAGCTCAAACGCGCTGCGTAACACGAGAATGAACCTCATTGGTTCTTGCTGAAGCTTAAACGTGCTGCGTAACACGAGAATGAACCTCATTGGTTCTCGCTGAAGCTCAAACGTTCTGCGTAACACGAGAATGAACCTCATTGGTTCTTGCTGAAGCTTAAACGTGCTGCGTAACACGAGAATGAACCTCATTGGTTCTCGCTGAAGCTCAAGCGTTCTGCGTAACACGAGAATGAACCTCATTGGTTCTTGCTGAAGCTTAAACGTGCTGCGTAACACGAGAATGAACCTCATTGGTTCTTGCTGAAGCTTAAACGTGCTGCGTAACACGGGAATGAACCTCATTGGTTCTCGCAGAAGCTCAAACGTTCTGCGTAACACGAGAATGAACCTCATTGGTTCTTGCTGAAGCTCAAACGCGCTGCGTAACACGAGAATGAACCTCATTGGTTCTTGCTGAAGCTTAAACGTGCTGCGTAACACGAGAATGAACCTCATTGGTTCTTGCTGAAGCTTAAACGTGCTGCGTAACACGGGAATGAACCTCATTGGTTCTCGCAGAAGCTCAAACGTTCTGCGTAACACGAGAATGAACCTCATTGGTTCTCGCTGAAGCTCAAACGTTCTGCGTAACACGGGAATGAACCTCATTGGTTCTTGCTGAAGCTCAAACGTGCTGCGTAACACGAGAATGAACCTCATTGGTTCTTGCTGAAGCTCAAACGCGCTGCGTAACACGGGAATGAACCTCATTGGTTCTCGCTGAAGCTCAAACGTTCTGCGTAACACGGGAATGAACCTCATTGGTTCTCGCTGAAGCTCAAACGTTCTGCGTAACATGAGAATGAACCTCATTGGTTCTCGCTGAAGCTCAAACGTTCTGCGTAACACGGGAATGAACCTCATTGGTTCTCGCTGAAGCTCAAACGTGCTGCGTAACACGAGAATGAGCCTCATTGGTTCTCGCTGAAGCTCAAACGTGCTGCGTAACACGAGAATGAACCTCATTGGTTCTCGCTGAAGCTCAAACGTTCTGCGTAACACGAGAATTAACCTCATTGGTTCTCGCTGAAGCTCAAACGCGCTGCGTAACATGAGAATGAACCTCATTGGTTCTCGCTGAAGCTCAAACGTTCTGCGTAACACGGGAATGAACCTCATTGGTTCTCGCTGAAGCTCAAACGTTCTGCGTAACACGGGAATGAACCTCATTGGTTCTCGCTGAAGCTCAAACGTGCTGCGTAACACGAGAATAAACCTCATTGGTTCTCGCTGAAGCTCAAACGTTCTGCGTAACACGGGAATGAACCTCATTGGTTCTCGCTGAAGCTCAAACGTTCTGCGTAACACGGGAATGAACCTCATTGGTTCTCGCTGAAGCTCAAACGTTCTGCGTAACATGAGAATGAACCTCATTGGTTCTCGCTGAAGCTCAAACGTTCTGCGTAACACGGGAATGAACCTCATTGGTTCTCGCTGAAGCTCAAACGTGCTGCGTAACACGAGAATGAGCCTCATTGGTTCTCACTGAAGCTCAAACGTGCTGCGTAACACGAGAATGAGCCTCATTGGTTCTCGCTGAAGCTCAAACGTTCTGCGTAACACGGGAATGAACCTCATTGGTTCTCGCTGAAGCTCAAACGTTCTGCGTAACATGAGAATGAACCTCATTGGTTCTCGCTGAAGCTCAAACGTTCTGCGTAACACGGGAATGAACCTCATTGGTTCTCGCTGAAGCTCAAACGTGCTGCGTAACACGAGAATGAGCCTCATTGGTTCTCGCTGAAGCTCAAACGTGCTGCGTAACACGAGAATGAACCTCATTGGTTCTCGCTGAAGCTCAAACGTGCTGCGTAACACGAGAATGAGCCTCATTGGTTCTCGCTGAAGCTCAAACGTGCTGCGTAACACGAGAATGAGCCTCATTGGTTCTCGCTGAAGCTCAAACGCGCTGCGAAACACAAGAATTTACCTCATTGGTTCTTGCTGAAGCTCAAACGTGCTGCGTAACACGAGAATGAACCTCATTATCTCTTGCTGAAGCTCAAACGTGATGCGTAACACGAGAATGAACCTCATTGGTTCTTGCTGAAGCTCAAACGTGCTGCGAAACACAAGAATTTACCTCATTGGTTCTTGCTGAAGCTCAAACGTGATGCGTAACACGAGAATGAACCTCATTGGTTCTTGCTGAAGCTCAAACGTGCTGCGAAACACAAGAATTTACCTCATTGGTTCTTGCTGAAGCTCAAACGTGATGCGTAACACGAGAATGAACCTCATTGGTTCTCGCTGAAGCTCAAACGTGCTGCGTAACACGAGAATGAACCTCATTGGTTCTTGCTGAAGCTCAAACGCGCTGCGAAACACAAGAATTTACCTCATTGGTTCTTGCTGAAGCTCAAACGTGCTGCGTAACACGAGAATGAACCTCATTAGCTCTTGCTGAAGCTCAAACGTGCTGCGTAACACGAGAATGAACCTCATTGGTTCTTGCTGAAGCTCAAACGTGCTGCGAAACACAAGAATTTACCTCATTGGTTCTTGCTGAAGCTCAAACGTGCTGCGTAACACGAGAATGAACCTCATTAGCTCTTGCTGAAGCTCAAACGTGATGCGTAACACGAGAATGAACCTCATTGGTTCTCGCTGAAGCTCAAACGTGCTGCGTAACACGAGAATGAACCTCATTGGTTCTCGCTGAAGCTCAAACGCGCTGCGTAACACGAGAATGAACCTCATTGGTTCTTGCTGAAGCTCAAACGTTCTGCGTAACACGGGAATGAACCTCATTGGTTCTTGCTGAAGCTCAAACGTGCTGCGTAACACGGGAATGAACCTCATTTGTTCTCGCACGTCAAGCAAACATGCTTGTCCTTTCGTTTACCACAACTAATGTGTGAGATGATGAAGACTAAGAGCAAATCAAGCATGCAGTTATGATGCATGTTCAGTTTGATTGACAGAAGTATCACATGAATTGCAAAAAAAAACCAAAAAAAAGTTTGTTATGCAATTTGTTTTCACAAATGTAAGCGGCCAAGATCAGAATCGAAAATTTTATTGATTTACTGTGATTTTTTGCCATTTCGAAACGGATGTCACATTAAGCTGAATGTAAACTCTGCCTAGTTTGCAGGATTTACAACCACAATCACACATCAGAATCACGTCAGATTATCTGTGTGGTTGGTCAATGTTTAACTCCAGATAACATATTAATCAGGGTGCAGTTTCGCTGAAACAGATCCGTGTTGATGTTTACATGCGCTTCACGAGACTCTTAGCTGGAGAAGCTCTTTACAGTGTTTTATTTGTTGGCATGAGAACTTGCAGTCGGGTCTTTTAAGGAGGTCTAATAAACGTTTAACATGAGGAGGAAGCAGTTCTGCTTTTCTAATTCTCAAGGGACGCACGTATGTCGTTTATTCACAGCTATATTTCCTTTTTATATTTCCTCTTCTTGAACTGTCAGCACTCAACTACTCAAGCTTTTTATTCTTCTTCTGAGACTAAAAGTTCTAAATGCATCTATCTATCTATCTATCTATCTATCTATCTATCTATCTATCTATCTATCTATCTATCTATCTATCTATCTATTTATCTATCTATTTTGATAAAAGTCTTTATACATGAAAATATTTGCATCACTGTTCAAAGGTTTGGGGTCAGTAAGATTCTTTTTGTTGTTGTTGAAAGAAATTAATATTTTTATTCAGTAGGGATACATGAAATTGATCAAAAGTGAGAGTAAAGATTTGTTCTTTTTCTTTCTATTTATCAAAGAATCCCCAAAAATAAAATGCATCACGATTTCCACAAAAATCTCTTTTCAACATTAAGCATAATAATCATAAATGTTTCTTGAACATCAAATCATCATAAGGATCATGTGACACTGAAGACTGGAGTAATGATGCTGAAAATTTACAGGAATAAATTACACTTTACTATATATTCACATAGAGAACAGATGATTTACATTATAATAATATTTCACTATTTTTACAATATTGTTTTGATTAAATACAACGCAGCCTTAGTGAGCAGAAGAGACTCTTTCGAGAATTGTATCGACCCCAAACGTATATATAACCTTCATATATTTGAGGGTCGGTGCATGTAACTTCTGCTGGTGTGTTTGTGTTGCAGTGTGTGTGTGTGTGACCCGGCTCCAGTCTCCTTCATGCCCGTGTGTGTGGGCAGTGGAGTGAAGCGCTCGAGGCTCCTGGCATGGGCAGCGTAGGGAGCGGGGCCTCCAGTCAACGGCCCATCACCATGCGTAGCGTTGGCACCCGTACCACCCCGAACGGCCCGCTGGCACCGGCACCGGCCCCGGCCCCAGCCCCCGTCTCGACCCGCCGGCGCCTGGACGACCGAAGCTTCAGCGCCGACCGAATCCCCGGCCCGAACACCAAGACCAAAGGCGTCTGCGCCGACGAGAGGGATTACGCTCGCAACGCTAACCGGCAGCACACGGTCAACGGCGAGAGGCTCGTGACCAACGCGGTGTTCGCTAACGGCGCGCGCAGAGACGGGCACCGGCGCGGGGAGAGTCTGGATCTGTGCGGGAACAACGTCGTGTTGAACAACGACAGGAATCATCAAGCTCCAACGCTGCACAAGGACAAGAGCAAAACCAAACCTGATAATCACAATCCTCCCAACATACTGCCCGTCTCTGGGAAACTCGAGCATGCACAGGTACTAACGTTCTTTCCTTTATAATTGTATCCCTTAAATCACCAAAATGCCTTTTTTTTCCTTTAAAATGCCTTAAAATATCTTGAATGTAACTCGACACCCTTGCCTCATTTAGTATGTGCGGTTCTATGAATATGCAAATGAGCCCCGCCTCCACTCACTCAGCTCAGAGATCCACTGGTTGACGATCACACGTTGATCTGATTGGTTACAAGGTAGTTTGTGACGTCAGAAACACCAGCGATTTCAAAACGTGTTTTTGAGACTGTCTTTGGTTCACTGCAGTTTTAAGGAGGAAATACTCAGCAATGGAGTCGACTTATGAATTTACACATGGTTTGTCTGAAAGCGTATTAAAAACACCACATAGACACATAAACAACATTAAAGGAACTTGCTGACCTTTTGGGACTTCAGCTTATTCCCCGTATCCCCCAGAGTTAGATAAGTCCACACACACCCTTCTCATCTCCGTGCGTGCCGTAACTCTGTCTGACGCACCCACCGCTAGCCTAGCTTAGCACAAAGACTGGAGGTAAATGGCTCCAGCTAGCATACTGCTCCCAATAAGTGACAAAATAACGCCAACATTTTCCTATTTACATGTTGTGATTTGTATAGTCACAGCGTGTACAAATAACAAGGTCACATGAGACACGGCCATCTTCTAACCGTACACATACTGGGAACTATATTCTCAGAAGCGAAGCACTGCTACTTCTGCGGAGTGATTTACTCTGAGGAACTCTGCTCCTCACCACGGGGCTTCTCAGGCGCTGCGAGCAAATCAGCTGCTTTTAAAAGCTGGATTTTCACCACAGGGGGACTTTAAGCACAAATTCACTTCATTTTGATACATTTTTGATACTTCAGTCATTTTGCTTCTCCAGTAAATGTATCTTGATTTAAGAATGTTTTAGAATTTGGTGCTGGAAAACAAGACAAAAAACACTGAAGAAGGAAGAACATCATTATATAAATAATAGTAAAATGTTAATTGTGTATTTCATGCTGCCGTTTCTGTGGTTTGTCTCTCCAGACCAATGACAATAATAATGACACAATTGACCAATCAGAATCAAGTATTTCACAGAGCCATGTAATAAAATTATATAAATAATAGTAAAATGTTAATTTGTGTCTCTTCAGACCAATGACTCTCTGGTGCAAAAAATCATGGACGTGATTGGAACAGGTTTAATGGTCCTGATAAAAATAGTCACACTTGAGAGTCAGAAATGACGCACTGGAAATGAATGAGAGACGAGTTTCCTCTAGTGGAAGCGTTTGGTACTGCAGCCGAACAACATCTCACTGGAAGATCCGTTTTGGAGATTTCAGGGTAAATTTTTAGAGTAAAACATGTTTTTAAAAAATATATATTTCATATAAAAATGTAAAATAGTATTTTTGCAAATTTTTCATAACAATAAACGTACAATTCTGTAACTTTTTTTAAGTTCACTTTTAAAAACTTTTTTCTCTTCATCAATAATCTGCCGAGTGTCGTGTTTGTAAAGAGATCAAACTTCAGTCTGTTGCTCTAAAGCGTTCAAGATTTACCACAGTTTAAGCTGGACATTTAATTTTCAAGTCTATGCTCAAAAAGTGAATAAATGGATTATAAATACAGAGTAAATATAATTTAGTACCATAAAATATTAAATATAAAACATTATCGAACTAAAACATAGTGCATTGAAGAAAAAAAAATTCCGGTCATTTTTGACCGACACGCGAAGATGTTTAGATGTTTGTGCTGGAAAACAAGACAGAAACCCTGAAGAAGAAAGAACATCATTATATAAATAATAGTAAAATGTTAATTGTGTATTTCATGCTGCCGTTTCTGTGGTTTGTTTCTCCAGACCAACGACTCTCTGGTGCGTCCGTCGGCCTTCAAACCCGTGGTGCCGAAGAGCTTTCACTCCATGCAGAACCTGGTGTGTCCCCTTCAGACGGGCTCCGGCTCGGCTCCGGGTCCGAGTGGTGTCGGCGCCGGCGGGTCCGAAGCGGGTCCGAACCAGGACAGTCCCGGCAGCCGAGGAACACACACGGGCCCGGGCCTCTCGGACTCGGGGAGGAACTCTCTCACCAGCCTTCCCACGTACACCGGGTCCGGTTACGGTCCGGCTCCGGCTCTCGGGCCCCTCAGCGCCTCCACCAGCCACATCAACCGGCTTGGCACCGGTGTCCCGGATAAACCGGGCTTCCAGAACGGGCTCAGCGCGTCGGACAGCGGGCGCTCGTCCTCGGGGAAGAGCTCGTCCTCGTACCAGCGCCTCAGTCACATGAGCGACGGCCCCGGGCCCCTGAGACCCTCCCCGAACTCAGACGACGTCATCCAGGACCTCGAGGACCGGCTGTGGGAGAGAGAGCAAGAAGTGAGTGAGGTGACAACCTTTATATGATCCTTTTACACCCAGCCTACATGCAAAGTCTTTATTTATATAGTCGTTCATTCATTCATTGGATACTTTAATTTTGGATACACCATTGAATATTTAGTTTATTACGTTTGTATACACCATTGGATATTTTATTTTATTTATTTTAAGGCTAAATGGCAAGTTACATTTGACTCTTTATTTATATATCCATTTATTAATTTTCTTTAATTTTGTATAGACCATTGAATATTTAATTTATTTAATTTATTACATTTGTATACACCATTGGATTTTTTTTTTTTTGCATGCATGCATGCATATTGGATATTTTCCACTGAGGCTAAATGGCAAGTTAAATTCACTCTTTATTTAAAGTTGCTTTGAATAAAAGTGTTTGCCAAATGAGATTTACTGTACTTGCCGAAACTTTTTTTTTTTTTTTAAATATATATATTTTTTATTTCAATTTTATATAGCACATTTACAACAAAAATCAAAAAGTGATTTCAGAACAACAATTATTTAATTTATTTAATTTTGCATACACATTGGTTATTTTATTTTATTTTATTTTATTTTATTTTTTTTTATTTTATTTTATTTTATTTTATTTTATTTTATTTTATTTTATTTTATTTTATTTTATTTTTTATTTATTTATTTATTTATTTATTTTATTAATTTGTATACACCTGTGAATATTTTATTTATTTATTTAATTTGAATACACCATTGGATTATTATTTATATATTTATTTTATTTTGCATGCACATTTTATTTATTTTATTTTATTTTTTATACACTATTAAAATATTTATTTGCTTATTTATTTATTTTAATTTAATTAATTTGTATACACCATTACATTTTTTATTTATTCATTTATTTTTATTTAATTTAATTAATTTGTATACATCATTGAATATTTTATTTATTGATTCTATTTAATTTCATTAATTTGTATACACCATTGAATATTTTATTTATTTAATTAGTTTAATTTGAATACACCATTGGATAATTATTTATTTATCCTCTTTATTTTTGCAGACACCATTTAATTTTTATTTATTTAATATTATTAATTTTCTTTACTTTTGCATAGGCCATTGAATATGTTTTAATTTTTCATTGGATGAATTGTATTCATATAAATGTGTGAAGGTAAGTCAAAGCAAGTCAATGAATGCAACATTTTAAAATGTCCTTTTGTTTAGCAGGGGAAAAATTGTTACATTATAAATTAAACCGCCATTTTTATGGCTATAATCGAATCCAAGAAGTGGCCAATAAGTTTATAAACATTGTATATGCATGTATACTACATGCAATTTTATGCTGTTGTAGCTTTAACAAATCTCAGGACAGATCCTGAGGTTTCCTTCAAATGTCAGTGTCAGTAAACCTGATGATGTGTTGCATTATGAATCTGACACATGGCATTTGAGAATGCACCTATGCCTGAAATGAAGAGTGTGTTGTGGTGTGTTTTGTCCTCGCCTCAGGTGATCCACATGCGGCGTAACCTGGACCAGAGCGAGGCGGCCATCGCTCAGGTGTTCGAGGAGAAGCAGCGCGTGTGGGAGCGAGAGATGGAGGATCTGAGGCAGAACTACGCCGGCCGGCTCCAACAGGTGAACACAGCATTGGAAAAGTGCATCTGTCCATCATAAAAGTGCATCTGTTCATCATAAAAGTGCATCTATTCATGATAAGTGTATCTGTCCATACATGGATAGATGCACTTTTATGATGGACAGATGCACTTTTATGATGGATAGATGCACTTTATGATGGACAGATGCACTTTTATGATGGATAGATGCACTTTATGATGGACAGATGCACTTTATGATGGACAGATGCACTTTTATCATGAATAGATGCACTTTTATGATGGACAGATGCACTTTTATGATGGACAGATGCACTTTTATCATGAATAGATGCACTTTTATGATGGACAGATGCACTTTTATGATGGACAGATGCACTTTTATGATGGATAGATGCACTTTTATGATGGACAGATGCACTTTTATGATGGACAGATGCACTTTTATGATGGACAGATGCACTTTTATGATGGACAGATGCACTTTTATAATGGACAGATGCACTTTTATGATGGACAGATGCACTTTTATGATGGTAGATGCACTTATCATGAATAGATGCACTTTTATGATGGAGAGATGCACTTTTATGATGGATAGATGCACTTTTATCATGGATAGATGCACTTTTATGATGGACAGATGCACTTTTATGATGGAGAGATGCACTTTTATGATGGACAGATGCACTTTTATGATGGACAGATGCGCTTTTATGATGGACAGATGCACTTTTATCATGAATAGATGCACTTTTATGATGGACAGATGCACTTTTATGATGGTAGATGCACTTTTATGATGGTAGATGCACTTATCATGAATAGATGCACTTTTATGATGGAGAGATGCACTTTTATGATGGATAGATGCGCTTTTATGATGGATAGATGCACTTTTATCATGGATAGATACACTTTTATGATGGACAGATGCACTTTTATGATGGATAGATGCACTTTTATGATGGATAGATGCACTTTTATGATGGAGAGATGCACTTTTATGATGGATAGATGCGCTTTTATGATGAATAGATGCACTTTTATCATGGATAGATACACTTTTATGATGGACAGATGCACTTTTATCATGGATAGATACACTTTTATGATGGATAGATGCACTTTTATCATGGATAGATACACTTTTATGATGGACAGATGCACTTTTATGATGAATAGATGCACTTTTATGATGGATAGATGCACTTTTATGATGGACAGATGCACTTTTATGATGGATAGATGCACTTTTATGATGGATAGATGCACTTTTATCATGGATAGATGCACTTTTATGATGGACAGATGCACTTTTATGATGGAGAGATGCACTTATCATGAATAGATGCACTTTTATGATGGAGAGATGCACTTTTATGATGGATAGATGCGCTTTTATGATGAATAGATGCACTTTTATCATGGATAGATGCACTTTTATGATGGACAGATGCACTTTTATGATGAATAGATGCACTTTTATCATGGATAGATGCACTTTTATGATGGACAGATGCACTTTTATGATGGATAGATGCACTTTTATGATGGATAGATGCACTTTTATCATGGATAGATGCACTTTTATGATGGACAGATGCACTTTTATGATGGAGAGATGCACTTTTATGATGGACAGATGCACTTTTATGATGGATAGATGCACTTTTATCATGGATAGATGCGCTTTTGCAAAAGTGCATCTATCCATCATAAAAGTGCATCTATCCATCATAAAAGTGCATCTGTCCATCATAAAAGTGCATCTATCCGTGATAAAAGTGCATCTATCTTATACTTGCACTAACAGCTACATAACACACTAAAGAAAACGGAAAACAAGAAATCACATTGTATGACCTCATATGACATTTATGTGACAAATCATATGACATTTAAGCATTAACTTACTTAACTTTGCATTGTTTAAAATGTACTGTTTTTCGTCCTGGTGAATGGACTTGATATAGTGGTGACGCATCTAAAGCATGTTCCCGCTCCTCTGCAGGTGACCCGACGGGCCCAGCGCTCCCAGCATGCACTGCAGGCCCAGATCGGGCGTCTCCAGCAGGACAAGCGCCGGCTCCAGGACGAGATGACGCTCCTGCTCGCTCAGAGAGAAGAACTGGAGAAGAAGTGCTTGGACTTCAGGAAGGAACAGGCCGATATTCTGCCCAGACTCGAGGAGACCAAGTGGGAGGTCAGTCCGTCGGGATCAGTCGGCCGTTTGAACGAATCGACTCACTCGTTAAGACATTTACCGCCACCAATCGCAGTTTTAGTTTCTTATTTAGAGTATCATTTCATTAAAAAAAATACTATCATATTTTGAGGATATTTTGCCCTGATAATGTGTAATAAATTCTATGTTTAATTAAAAAAACAATCTCTTTTTTTAAAGCTACTTTTTGTAATGTCTGTTTGATGCTTTTCTCATTTAACACAACAATTACTTTAAATTATCTTTTGGGGGTAATTTCTCAGCCAAATTTGATGTGCAATTAATTTACAAATAATTAGATTAGATTACACTTTCTTAAAAATGATTTTTGAATTTATATATATATACACACACATTTCTAAAAATCACTTATATATATACATATTATTTTTTTAAATATATAAAGTTTTTAAAATAAAATCACACAAAATAAAATAATTTATTTATTATATTATATTTATTATTTATATATATATATGGACTGTCAATCAATTAAATTTTGTATGTAATTAATTACATGATGTTCCATTTAATGTAATTAATCATAAATTAATCGCACATCAAATTTGGCCAAGAAATTACCCCTAAAATATAATTTCATTAAAGCCAATATTTTGTTAAATGAGTTTTTTTTTTTTTTAATTAGAGGTTCATAAACTCACTGGTATATAAACCAACTCACACGCGTGTGTGTGTGTGTGCGTGTGCGCGTGTGCGTGTGTGTGTGTGTGTGTGTGTGTGTGTGCAGGTGTGTCAGAAGGCGGGTGAGATCTCTCTGCTGAAGCAGCAGCTTCGGGAGAGTCAGGCCGAGGTGACGCAACGCGCCGGAGAGATGGTGGCCCTGCGGGGTCAAATGAAGGAGCTCAACGCTCAGCTGAGGGAGCGAGAGGAGAACGAGATCAGCCTCAAAGAGTCGTTCTGCACCAAGACCCTGGAGCTGGAGCGCTGCGAGGCCGAGCTGCAGGCCATGCTGGCCGAGGTACACACACGTCACACAAGTGCTCGTCTGTCGGTGGCTTGTTTGTGTAATGTTAGCAAACATATTATTAGCTGTTTGATAACCTAGTCAAGCCAAAGTCTAAAAAGAAATCACTTACTGCACCTTTAAATCATAATTGCTATTTTTATCAGAGAGATCGCAACTAGATATTTTACCCTCTTTTACTTGACATGTTGTCTATATGTATCGGACCGAGCAGCACAACACTCTTGCAGCCAATCAGCAGTAGGGGCGTGTCCACTCATGATGGGGAGGAGAGAGAGTGAGCCAATCACCAGTAGGGGGCGTGTCCACTCATGATGGGGGAGGAGAGAGAGTGAGCCAATCAGCAGTAGGGGTGTGTCCACTGTCCACTCATGATGGGGGAGGAGAGAGTGAGCCAATCACCAGTAGGGGGCGTGTCCACTCATGATGGGGGAGGAGAGAGAGTGAGCCAATCAGCAGTAGGGGGCGTGTCCACTTATGATGGGGGAGGAGAGAGAGTGAGCCACTCAACGGTAGGGGGCGTGTCCACTTATGATGGGGGAGGAGAGAGAGTGAGCCACTCAACGGTAGGGGGCGTGTCCACTTATGATGGGGGAGGAGAGACAGTGAGACAATCAGCAGTAGGGGGCGTGTCCACTCATGATGGGGGAGGAGAGAGAGCAAATCAGCTGTAGGGGGCGTGTCCACTCATGATGGGGGAGGAGAGAGAGTGAGCCAATCAGCAGTAGGGGGCGTGTCCACTTATGATGGGGGAGGAGAGAGAGTGAGCCACTCAACGGTAGGGGGCGTGTCCACTTATGATGGGGGAGGAGAGAGAGTGAGCCACTCAACGGTAGGGGGCGTGTCCACTTATGATGGGGGAGGAGAGACAGTGAGACAATCAGCAGTAGGGGGCGTGTCCACTCATGATGGGGGAGGAGAGAGAGTGAGCCACTCAACGGTAGGGAGCGTGTCCACTTATGATGGGGGAGGAGAGACAGTGAGCCAATCAGCAGTAGGGGGCGTGTCCACTCATGATGGGGGAGGAGAGAGAGTGAGCCACTCAAAAGTAGGGGGCGTGTCCACTCATGATGGGGGAGGAGAGAGAGTGAGCCAATCAGCAGTAGGGGGCGTGTCCACTCATGATGGGGGAGGAGAGTGAGCAAATCAGCTGTAGGGGGCGTGTCCACTGATGATGGGGGAGGAGAGAGTGAGCCCATCAGCAGAAGGGGGGCGTGTCCACTCATGATGGGGGAGGAGAGAGAGAGTGAGCCAATCAGCAGTGGGGGGCGTGTCCACTCATGATGGGGGAGGTGAGAGAGTGAGCCAATCAGCAGTGGGGGGCGTGTCCACTTGCATTGTGAGTTCATGCATTTGGGGGCGTAGCAATGAAGGGAGGGGCGTGTCTGTTTGGGTCGATTTCAAATATTAAGTGTTTCTCAGAAATCTCTTACTGCACCTTTAAATCATAATTGTTATTTATATCAGAAAGATCGCTATTAGATATTTTCCCCACTTTTTCTTGATATGTATACCCTTGTCTTCAGGTCACGGTGCTACGGGACAAGCTGAGCGCGTTTGAGTCGGAGGTCACGCGTCTGAAGAAAGCCCTCAGTGAACTCGGCAGCAGCTCCAGTCGTCCCAGTGATCCCAGTCTGTCCGAAATGGGGCAACTGGTGGCGTCCCGTAGCCGAGAGCATCTCATGTCCCCTTCGGATCCGCCAACGTCACTCCCGGCGCTCCCGGCTCCCGATCGGCTCCTCAGCGACGACTCCAAGGTCCAGTGGGCGGAGTCAGGTGACCTTCGCCGTCAGCTAGAGCGACTGCAGGGCGAGCTACGTCTCGAGCGGCAACAGCGCGAACGACAAGCGCTAACATTCGCACAGGAACGCCAAACCTGGCATGACGAGAAAGAGCGCGTGCTGAAGTACCAAGCGCAGTTGCAGCTAAGCTACGTGGAGATGCTACAGAAGAACCAGGCGCTTGAGGAGCGCGTGGACAAGCTAGGAGCCAAAATGGCCGCTCCGGCTCTGGCTTTACCAGAGCCGCCAGTTTCCGTGTCAATATCGCTAACGTCTCCGACCCCGCCGGTGGAAGAGAAGAAGAAGATGCCGGAGATGCACCAACTCGCCCCGCCGTGGCCCGTTCCGACCCGACTGGAGAGGATCGAGTCCACCGAGATCTGACTAAAACCAAGATTACAATAGCATTCAGTACAATCCGAAAACGAAACCGCTTCCGAGGACTGTCCAAGGATGCCCTGCTTGTCTAGGGCGGGTGTTTGGGTTGAGGGCAGGGTAGTTATGAGCCTTAGCCTTAGCTTTATCGGCTTGTCGAGGGCTGGATAGTAGTGCAGATGAGCTGGCCGCTAGTCAGTCGCGAGAGGAAACGTAGCACTCAGGGGTTTAAGGGCGCAAACTATTCAGACTGGGTTCAGGCTATTAATGAATCACGATCTTATAGAATATAAGAAGAATATACTTGCTAGCAGCATTCAAAACAATCAAAACGGGAGTTAAGAGACGAGAGAGTTTCTCTTAAAGGGAAGATCTCGCGACACACACCGTCACCGTTTTAGGACCAAATCTTAGTGCCAGTCTTGATGCCGTTTGTTTATTGCACTGGAAGGCCAGAAGCATACTCTACACAAGTGCGCAGACGTGCTAACTAATGAGACAGTGTTCAAAAGTTTGGGGTCTCTTCTGTGATCAGAAATG
>CM040820.1:1185000-1227500 GCA_022828995.1 Vimba vimba | reverse complement strand
AACCCTTTTAATTCAGCTCTAAATATCTTACATTGAGTGTCTTTGCCGACCTCTGGTGGAAAAATAATAATATAAGATGATATTTCATGACTCTAGATGTCCCTGTTCCTCTGGGTCCTAAAGTCAGTTCATTTCAGTGTGCATTCACATACACATGTAGACATTATAAAATCTTTTTTTTTTTTTTTGTGCAATTTTAGCATTTTTTAAGTTTTAGCATTTTTAGTTTGAATTTTTTCTATGTGCACTGAAACATTCAATTGCCCCGCGAGGGAAGGATTTGTTACCTTTTTAAATTTCAACCACACAACTCCTCTAATACATTCAGTATTTTTGTGTGTGTATTCGTGGTTCAAGTGAGACAAAAGATCCCTCTGATAAACACTCAATTTCTTCAATTAAAAGAGTTTCGGGGGAAGGATGAGGGATTGCGTATGAAATGCGTCTGGAGCAACAAGCACAACAAAGTTATATATTTCCCTCAACGTATATATCGCTATAGAAATGCAATAGAAAGTGGAAAGCGGAGTCTTGCAGTGTCTCTCTCCCAGTTTTTCCCCAAAAGCTTGTGCCTCTTTTTTCCCAATCATCAGCCAACTAGAGATAATCATATCCCAGACCCGCTCAGCTTTACGACACTCGTGTTTGGAGACAGACGCCACACATTTGCTGCTATGTGCTTCTGTTGTGTTCTTCAGTAGAGACGAAAGCATGTAAATATCACTGTTCCTTATGTGTACAGAACTATTCTATCCAAATATACCGAGCTAATGCGTGTGAATACTTTTGTGAAGTAATGAGACTGACATGTCAGCTTTTATTTTTCAAACTATTAATATAGGAATATAATATACATATATGAATCTTAAAACCTTTGATCGACTATATTACAGTAAAAGTCATACATTCAAGAGTCCGATGTCTTTTCCCTTTCTCGATCAGTTCTTGAGATGTATGAGTGCAAGGTTTTTTTGTAAACATTTCATTTCTTTTTTTCTTTTTTTTCTTCTGCAGAATTTGCTCGGAAAAGCATATCTTAGCAAATATTAATTTAAATAATAAAGATGTGAATAAGAAAATAAATAACAGTGTCTCTTCTCTTCATGACTTCTTTTAGAATGTATAAAATTGCACATGATCAAAAACCACACATCTCATTTCTCAATTTCTAATGAGAATTAGGTAAGGCGAATTCAACTACAGCAGAAATAACTATTTTAAATGACTAATTGCTTACATATATATATATATATATATATAAACAAACATGTAAGCATATATATAGAGCATCTACACTACCGGTCAAAAGTTTGGGATCGGTAAGATTTTTTATGTTTTTAAAAGAAGTCTCTTCTGCTTACCAAGGCTGCATTTATTTGATTAAAAAATAAGAAAGAATAAAGAAATAAAAGAAATCAATACTTTTATTCAGCAAGGATGCATTAAATGCATAAATTAAATGAAATAGAACTTTCTATTCGTCAAAGAATCCTAAAAAAAAAAAAAAATGTCCACAACTGTTCTTGATCATCAAATCATCATATTAGAGTGATTTCTGAAGGATCATGTGACACTGAAGACTGGAATAATGATGCTGAAAATTCAGGAATAAATTATAGTTTAAAATATATTCAAATATAAAACGGTTATTTTAAATTGTCATAATATTTAACAATATTACTGTTTTTTTATCAAATAAATTCAGCCTTAAAAAAAAAAACCCATTAAAAATATTACCGATCGCAAACTTTTGAACGGCAGTGTGAATATATACTGTTTTTCGCCGACTACACAGTATAGAAATATGCGATTTCGTATTGCCTGCCAGTGACTAACTGTGTTTCATTTTTGTCTCTTACGAGCTTCCGTACCGCGCAGGACATCTGCCTTTACCACTACACACATTCACGTGTGGATTCAGCACATAAGTGAGTGTTTTTGTGATGTATCCTCATGAGATAAATACTCCACTTGAAGACCACACGCGCTGAAGGTACGTTTATCTTTCTACAGTCGCTCGGATTGTGTTGTTCGGTGTGTTATTTAACAGATGAATGTGAATGAGTGAGTTCTGCTGCTGTCAAGGACGTGAAGTAGCTTATGATTGATAAAAGACGTTTCGCCACAAGGAAATAAGGTTTAGTTATCTCACTTTTGATGTTCCTTTAAAAAAAATGCAGACCAGAAAAAGGCTCTATTTTCGCGAAATGTCATGAGAATTTTAGTTGTAACATCTGGGATCAATTATTTTTTGACGAAACCAAGTAGTTACGTTTTTTTCCTTGTGTGTTTATGGTGTCATTCAGTTTACAGTACATTGTAACTAATATTAGAGGAGTAGCTTGTTCCCAAATTAAAGTTTAGTAATTTTTTCTTTTAATTAAAAAATGGCTGATCTTGGCTGATCTTTTCCTTTAAATGATCGTGAATGCTATCATTGAAAGTGTATCAACATCAAAAGTGACAAAAATATATTTTTTCTTATGCTTTAAGACTGTAAAAGCCTGCACATACCCACATATAAAACCAACATGAAAAAATTAACAATTAATTCTTATTTTTCATGTAAAATTGCAGTGTAAGGGAGGGATGCCACCATATCGGTATTGGCGAATTAAGAAAATTTGTCCGATATCTTTAAGTCCTTTGTAGTCAATAATTTTATCCCTTAAAACTCATCTTTGATCACCAAAATGATATATTTAAGTGCTTTTTCCTTGAATTTTTTTTTGTAATGCCTTAAAATACCTTGAATGTAACTGGACACCCTTGCCTCATTTAGTATAAGTGGTTCTATGAATATGCAAATGAGCCCCGCCTCCACTCACTCATAGCAGCTCAGAGATCCACTCGTTGAGAAAATTTGGCCGATATATTAAAGCCAATAATTAATGTATTATTTCCTTCAGCTGAGACTCTTCAGATGCGCACTGTTCAACATGATGGTTTTTAATTGCTTGAAATATGATTGGAATCACTTAAAAAAAGGAAAATACAGTTCAGTGCAACATGTGCAGCGCAAGTCTGTCATATTGGCTATACAATTATAATGAGAACATTATAATTGTGTTCTTGGGACATGGATTTTAATGGGGAAACTTTTTTGTAACGAGGCTTAAAAATAACGTATAAAAATTTGGATTTAGATTTATCGGCCAATATATCGGTTATCGGCTTTCAAATATAAAGAATTATCGGTTATCGGTATCGGCCAAAATTTTAATTTTGGTGCATCCTTAGTTTATTATAAATGATTTAATTTTAATTAATGCGCCTTCATAATCTTTAATTAAAATATTAGATATACACTAAACTTGGTTAAGGTATTTATCTGACAGAATTATTTTGCAATAAAAGGAAACCTACTATCATTCTTACTTTGAATTTCAAACGTGTTCTTTTCAAGTACACTGTTGACCTTTAAACTGAAAACACATCTCTTGTATGATCTTCTCCAGAGTCTGCTGTTGATGTCTGCAACGGTGCTGTTTCATCACTTGGCAAAGCTTCGACTTTATGCCCACGTACAGCGCATCTCCATCTTTAGAGCCCAACATTTGTCAGCAAATGTGGAAAATGGAGAGCAAAAGAGAGAAGAAGAGACGGAAAGAACACTGGTGTACAAGCCCTCGGCTTATTACCGGACAGCGACGGCTCGTTATTCTACCGATGGCTGCTTGGAAACTAAAGAAGAATCGTCTTGTAGCCTATCCTTAAACACAACTTTCCATCAGCGGCGTAACCCGTACCGCATTAGCTCCTCACGACGGCTCTCCAGCACCAAGAATACGCCGTTAAACATTGACTACAGTAACGCCGAGTCAAACCGAGCCACCAAAGAGCCACGAGTCAACGGTGACCCACGAGCCTTTCAAAGATGTCGACCTGAATACCAGAGCATGACCTATGACGTCTCCCAGCGCTCTTCTACTGTAGACCTCAACGAAGCCTTGTTAGTCCTTGAAAAGGTCACGGAACTAAGAAGCAACATGGGCCCTTCAGATGCAACTAGTTTCTTGTGCAAACTCAGCCAGATTCCCCACGCACAGATCGCGGTCGTGAGGAAAGATGCGCGGTTTAACGCACTCCTGCGGCACAGCGCCGAGAACCTGCACAACTTCACGCCTGCGCAGTTATTAGATGTGCTGAGATCATTTGTGAACTTGGGCTTGCCTCAATCCCACAGCATACTGGGATTGTATGAAACCGAGTTCTGCCGGAGAGCGAGTGAAATGGAGCTTCACCAGTTGCTTCTCGCCGCCGACTTGTGGCGATGCCTCGGTCGGATTGTTCCTCGGTACCTTGAAAAACTCTTCGACAACGTGAGCCGAAACTTCAACCAACTGGGTCTTCCGGAGCTGCTTCAACTCTTGTACATTATCGGAGAAGGAAGGAGATGTCCGGATGCCCTCGTTCAACCCATTGAGTCGTTACTCATGCGTTATTTGAACCAGTTGAAGCCTGAAGAACTGGGAGCTGTTTCTTTAGCCCTCTTTAAGTCGCAGATCTCCCTGTCCGAGAGAGCAACGCACCGGCTTGTGGACAGGACTCTTGCTGTAGTCAGTGATTTGAGTGATTTCGGGATCGCCAATGTGATGAAGTTTTTGAGGTTTAGCTATCTGGACCATCTTCCGTGGTTGGAGGCCATGGGATCCGAGGTGCCTCGACGGGCCCCAAGAATGGAGGTTCAAGGCCTAATGCACGTCGTCTTGTCTTGCTCCGCTCTTCACTACCGGGATAATCGGATTCTCCTGGCTGTGGCCGAACATCTCCCCAACGTGGTCAACCGGTGCAGGAGTAAAGATGCTGCAAAGATGCTTTGGGCCTTTGGAACATTAGGAGTTCTTCCCAACCAGAGTCCTCAACTTTATCCCTGTCTCACTGCGATCTTACGAGAACGTCAGCTTGAGTTTCAGCGGTTCCCTGAGCATTTGCTGACAGGTCTCCTCGGTCTTGCTTTTGCTGGTCTCTTCCCCCAAGACTTGCTCAGTCTGGCTTTAAGCGCAGAGTTCGTGAACAAAACTTGCAATTCCAAGGAGCTCGAGTTGAAGAAAGACTTGTTCACTTTAGATGGAACTGTTGGCTTGGAGTTGCCCGAGTCGCCGATCCCAAGACTTAGCCACGCAATGAGGGAAGAAGTGACCAAGCAACTCTGGGATTTTGCTCAGTCGGATATCTGTCGTAAGCCTGAGATGCTCGAGGCTGAAGCGGTGTTGCGGAAACTTCTAGGTGGAGAGATGTTTGTGCGCAAGCACATGATTCTTCCGCATTTGCGCTCTGTTGACCTAGAAGTGCACTTGGACCAAAACGACCAGCCTGTTCCTGTGTCCTCCGAACCTTGTCGGCAAAATCCCGCCTCTCAGAACTTGGAACAAACGCTCTCTGGAGTAACCATAACTGACAACCTACTTGCTCAACTAACTAATTCCCAGAAGACTCCAGTGCAGCCATCCAACAAGTTCCTCCAAAAGCCAGTGGTTCACGCTGTTGAACCGGTCCATGTGAGAGAAAGCATTTTCAGTGTTGGTGTCGACTTGACAGACAATCTTCTGACGGCGTTGACCAAATCCGGGAAGTGCTCGGCTCACACGGATGATTCTTCTAAACCATCTATTCAGAGACTTGCTGTTCAAGTGACGAATAGGAATCAGTACTGCTACAGGACTGAGCAGCTGCTCGGATTTCATGCGTTGAAGCGAAGGCAACTCGTTCTGGCCGGGTACAGAGTCGTAGAGTTGCCGCACTGGGAATGGTTTCCCTTGTTGCGCCGCTCACATGCTGAGAAACTCGCCTATATGCACTGCAAGATATTTAGTGATTCGGGCTCCAAAAAATAGACTAATTTAATTTAGCTACATGTATAGACAACCAGGTCTTACTCCTCCTACGCCTCATTGAAGTGTTCTGATGAAATTACTGTATTGTTGCACATCTGCAAGTCAATAAATGTATTTTTATCTTTGTATATGTTTGCTTTGTTCTGCTTTATTCTTTGTTTTTGACATTGGTTAGATTAAGGGATGCACAATATATCGGCCACCATATCGGTATCGGACGATACGTTTTTAATGTTTTCGTAATCGGCATGATAAGAAAATTTGGCCGATATATTAAAGCCGATAATTAATGTGTTATTTCCTTCAGCTGAGACACTTCAGATGCGCACTGTTCAACATGTTTTTAAATTGCTAGAAGTATGATTAGAATCACTTCAGAAAAGGAAAATACAGTAAAGTGTAACGTGTGCAGCGCAAGTCTGTCATATCGGCTATACAATTATAATGAGAACATTATAATTGTGTGTTTGGGACATGGATTTTAATGGTAAAACTTTTGTTTTTGTAACAAGGCTCTCAAAAATTATATAAAAATTTGGATTTAGATTTATCGGCCAATATATCGGTTATCGGCTTTTAAATATAACGAATTATCGGTTATCGATATCGGCCAAATTTTTTTTCAAATTGATGGAATCAGACCCCATTTTCCTCAGTTGAAAATTATTTGACTGAACCCTCTATATATTCAAGCCAAAGTTTGTGAAGAAGTAGGCCAGATCAGATAAGTATACTAGCTTAACTTTATCACCCTAGCTTTAATTAGTAATGAAAGTCCTCAGAAATGTGGTGTTACTTTGGGTGTGTTCATAAGCGTAAACGCTACTATCCGAACCCTGGTGCCACCAAAAAAGCGGACCTAGACGGCTGAAAAATACTTCCAAACGAACTCTGGTGTGGATTGAATGAGATATGAACATAACACAGACTAAAGACATGTAAACGAACCAAAAACAGGACATGATGTCACAAGGTGTTACCCTAAAAAGGTCATAGATCTTTGTTTGTGAGTGACCGAGGGATTCCTGCTGCTGTTTTGACTCCTTTACTCAGTCAGCTGGTCAGAATACCATCATATGTATAGGCTACGCACATACAACAAGCTTATTTAGCCCAGAGCACAGCATTATTTTGGATGTTCGGGAAGTTCCATTGCGAAATATACCTAATAAAAGACACAATAAGTCACAATCAAAGCCGATCAATCAGGTTGTGAACATATATCCCTATGCCTTTAGATTCTGTATCTTTAGGTTTGGTGTTAAAATGCCAATGAGAATGCTAAGTGGACCAGGACTAAATGTTTTGGGGTGTTTTTGGTCCTGACCAAATGAACCAAGTGAACCGAACTACTTGAATTTCTACTCTGGGACTTTCCATGAAAATATTAGAAATATATCTAGATTGGAATCATATTTTACCAGACACACCAATGGTTGAAAATCAGAATTATTTCCACACACTAGTGTTCAGTGAGTGACATGATGACAGTATAGCCCTGTAAATAAACTTCACGGTTGCTATATGAAATGTAGATACAAATACAAAACGGTAAATTGTAAATAAATTCAGAAATGTATATTGAGCAAGTTAATTGGTCAAACATATGTCAAAAACCCCACTAGATCAATTAATGCAGCAATACTAGTGTAATTTTGACTCAATTGAAACATACAGAAAAACACTGTCAGGTTGTTCCTTATAATTGCATCATTCATTACATGACAGAAATTCATTTGTTTTTGTATGCAGATAGTTTTGCTAACACTCTGCCCAATGAGTCACCGTCCAAACCACAGAAATATAATTGTGAATGTGCCATATTTTTACACACACAGATTCTTAATTGACCCTCACTGGTTAAATAAGCTGAATATTATAGTGTTTGATAAATAGTCAAACATTTTTGTACAAGGCAAAACTGTATAATTTATCATAGTCTCAGTCAAGTGAGTTTCTCTTATTATGACACTTTTCTCACACCATAAGCTAATTTACACTCAAATCAAACTTTCATAATGTATTCGTTTTGCAGCAATGCAAGATAATGTACATATACAGTTGCTTTTAAACACAATTTTCCTCGTTTGAAAATGAATTGACTGAGATCTCCATATATTCCAAGCTTAAATGCTTATTTTGAGAACAGTAGAGTCACATGCCAATGTATATATGTATGTAAAATGTGTAAACCCGAGTTTTTGATGAAGGACTCTCGAACTATTTCTATTTCTTGGCCAGGTTCAAATGCGACCCTCCATCCAGAAGCTTCGCAATTTGATTGACACTCGCGTAGGCCAATCAAATCGCTCCAGTTCGTCTCCTCTGATGACGTCTCCGCCACCCGTACGTGTGCAAATCAGCATCAGCCAGCGTGCAACGCTCAGCCAATGAGCGCCTTCCAACGAGCTGCTGTCTGACCAATAGCGAGGCTCCACGACGGGGAAGCGGTGACGGCTTATATACAGGCGAGCGCAGCGCCATGAGTTACATTTGAGACAGAGAGAAAACACGAGAAACACAGAGAGAGACAGAGACAGAGACATTCACTGCGATCAGCCCACGCCCTTGAGATTACTGCTTAATACTGCTTTATCAGGTGAGAATTATGTGTTTTATTAACCTACAAAAACGCTTTAAAGATAACATTCAGTCATTATAACTGTGGAGAAAATGGACATTCATTAGATAGTACCCGGTGGAATAACAGGAACAAAGTCTTTATCTTAAATGGGTTTCGATAATAAATGTGTTTTTAAATATTATGGGATTTTGAATGTGTATTACAGTACTAATAGCATTATTAATATTTGGAGTCTATTGTAATGAGTATTTGGTGATCAGTGACTTCGCAGCACGAGGTTGCACTGGAAACTATGAATGAACATATGAATATGATTTATTCTTATGACCATCATATCTGCTTCTGATGTGTGTTTTATTTTTGTTTTGTTTGTTTTTGTTTGGTCTCCATTGATAAATGGCCTTTAACTATGCCTTTAGTGCTCTCACATTATTTGCACTGAATTCAGTTCATCAATTCATGCTGTTTTGGTTTAAAATGTCTAGAACATAATGCATTGAGTTTTTGCATGATGTATTGCTTGGGTTTTTTAAATGTATTTATTATTATTATTATTATTATTATTATTTATTTTTTTTATAGGCCACTTTTCCAGCCAGTGAGTGACGTTTACTGGGTTCTGTACCTGCCCTGAACTTTGACATTAAGTTTTGCTGTATTCTTTCCAGGAACTGGTGAATTTGAGCCCGGATCTGAGCCAGAATGCGCCTGCTTTGCCTGTGTCTGCTGGTGGCCGGCAGTGTGTTTGCCGAAGATGATGATAAGCGGGAGAGTGTTGGGACGGTGGTGGGAATAGACCTCGGGACCACCTACTCATGGTGAGAATCAGCTTCAGTTCAGATGTAGTCAATAAAATTGATTTCCATGACAAGAAAAATACATCTAAATTATTTTTTTTATAAACTCACTCACTCACTATATATATATATATATATATATATATATATATATATATATATATATATATATATATATATATATATATATATATAAAAAAATATAACATTTTACAAGTTCTTTTTATATTCAACTAGAATAAATTATCTAATTATAAAAATAATATATTTAATAAAGAATACACATCATTTTATATAATTGAAATTATTAATTTTTACATCTTATTCAACTGGAACAAAATGTGTAACTATAAAAAAAAATGTTTTATATAAAACCTATTTAATATATATTTTATTCAAAATGTATCTACAATTTTCAATAAGTATTTAAATTTATATGTAACAGAATAAAATATAATTATAAAAATAATATATTAAATAAAAAATGCACTCTTTTTTTTTATATAATTTAATATAATTTGTATAATTTTAGTTTAATTCATATATATCTGAATTATGTTTTATTACTTTATATATTTTTATTTAACTAGAACGAAGTAAATACAAAAAATATATACAACATTTTATACAATAAATTTATCGTTTTATATAAATATTATTTAATATAATGGTTTTATTACATTTATTTTTTAGTTATTTAATCTTTATGTAAATATACAACATTTCCAGCTTAATTTTATATTTATATATGTATATTTATTTAACTAGAACAATATAATTATAAAAGCATATATTTAATAAAAATATATGCAACATTTCATGCTTTTATTTTTTTATTTATTTATTTTTATATATATATAAATAACATTTATATGCATGAAGTATATTTATATGTTGAAGAGTGTATTTATTTATTTTATTTATTTATTATTATTTTTTTTTTTTTTTAACTATGTAAAGTTAAAAAAACACGCATGCTTGCTCGGCTTTAAACACTTCTCGATTATGCTCTATAATAAACATTATGCCGGTGTCCTCAAACTGTTTTCTGGTGTTTCCTCAGCGTTGGAGTGTTCAAGAACGGCCGTGTCGAGATCATCGCGAACGACCAGGGGAACCGCATCACTCCCTCATACGTGGCCTTCACCACCGAAGGAGAGCGTCTCATCGGAGACGCTGCGAAGAACCAGCTGACCTCTAACCCCGAGAACACGGTCTTCGATGCCAAGCGTCTGATTGGACGAACGTGGGGCGACTCCGCCGTGCAGCAGGACATCAAATACTTCCCCTTTAAGGTACAACCGGTGTTGAGCCAAAGCCGTGCGTTAGGGCTGCACAATATATCGAAATTATCGATAATTTCATTTTCATTTTTGTGTGAACGGTCCCTTTAACTCCTGCTTCCTGTCTCCCAGGTGGTTGAGAAGAAGAACAAGCCTCACATCCAGCTGGACATCGGCTCAGGCCAGATGAAGACGTTCGCGCCGGAGGAAATCTCCGCCATGGTTCTGACTAAGATGAAGGAGACCGCCGAGGCGTACCTGGGAAAGAAGGTAACGTTTTGATGGTTAACACTCAGAGGAAACGCGGAGGTTACGAACTCGACGTCTGATTGGTTGTGCTCTTGTTAAAGGTCACACACGCTGTGGTCACGGTTCCCGCTTACTTCAACGACGCTCAGCGCCAGGCCACTAAAGACGCGGGAACCATCGCCGGTCTGAACGTCATGAGGATCATCAACGAGCCGTGAGTTTCACTGCATCACGTTTAAATCCACATCAGTGGTATTTTTGTATCATAAAAAAAAAAAATTATATATTATTTTTATTATATATAATTATTTTTATTATATATATATTATTTTATATATTATTTTTTTTTTTTTTTTTTTTTTTTTAGGCAAGTGTAGTTTTTTTTTTCCATTATTTAATTAAAAATTTATATTTTATTGTTTATATAATATTTTTAGTAGCTTTGTCACTTTAAAAAAATGCATATATTTTATTAATTTATTTGATTACTTCAAGTTTAATTAAAATTTTAAATGTTGGTTTTAGTCATTGTAGTAACTCCCCCCCCCCCCTTTTTCAAATTGTTTTTATAGTTTTTATTTTTAAATTTTTACTGAAAAAAAATGTAAGTTAAACTGAAAAAATAAAAGCAACATTTCAAATGTAGTTAATTTATTCCATTTTAAGTACCGAACGTGTGTGTAGCTGTAGTGAACGCTGATGTTCTCTCCACAGAACGGCGGCTGCGATCGCGTACGGTCTCGATAAGAAAGACGGCGAGAAGAACATCCTGGTGTTCGATCTGGGCGGCGGCACCTTCGACGTGTCCCTGCTGACCATCGACAACGGCGTGTTCGAGGTGGTGGCCACCAACGGGGACACTCACCTGGGCGGAGAGGACTTCGACCAGCGCGTCATGGAGCACTTCATCAAACTCTACAAGAAGAAGACGGGCAAGGACGTGCGCAAGGACAACCGGGCCGTGCAGAAGCTGCGGCGCGAGGTGGAGAAGGCCAAGCGAGCGCTGTCCGCCCAGCACCAGGCCCGCATCGAGATCGAGTCCTTCTTCGAGGGAGAGGACTTCTCCGAAACACTGACCCGAGCCAAGTTTGAGGAGCTCAACATGGTGAGAACACACTCCAGTATACCAGATCAGACGAGCGCTTTTCATTTCCATTTCGTTTAGTCATTTATTATGTACTTGAGTACTAAATTACTAAAATAAAAACGAAATAGAAATATTAGAAAATTAAAAATAAAACTGAAATTAAATGTATAATATTAGGACTTCTCCGAAACACTGACCCATGCCAAGTTTGAGGAGCTCAACATGAGAGCAGCGACTGAAACACACACATTCTTTTTTTTTTTTCAATTTAATTTATTAATTTTTTTATGTACTTGAGTACTAAATAAAAAAAAAAATAAACTAAATAGAAATATTAAAAATAATACTGAAATAAAATGAGAACTAAAATGAAAAAATATTAAGTATAAGTTCTCATCAAATATTATATTTTATTTCCTTTTAGTTTAATATTTCTATTTAGTTTATTCATTTATGTAATTAATTACTAAATTACTAAAATAAAAGCCAATAAACTAAATAGAAATATCAGAAAATTTAAAATAAAACAAATAAAATGTATAATATTAATATCATTTTTATTATTTCCTTTGTTTAATATTTCTATTTAGTGTATTTTTAAGTTCTAAATTAATAAAATAATAAAAAGAAACTAAAAAGAAATATTAATCTAAAATGAAATTTAAAAGAGAACTAAAATATAAAGACAATAGATTTCATTTTGCTTTCATTTTCTTTTACTTTAAAAAATATATATTTTGTTTTTAGTACTAAATATAAATAAAAAAACTAAAATGAAAAAAAGTTCTCATATATATATATATATATATATATATATATATATATATATATATATATATATATATATATATATATATATATATATATATATATATATATATATATATATGCGTGCATTTATAATTTTGTTTAACCTATTCAACTTTAAAACTAATAAAAATCACAATTCACAGAATTATTGAACAAAAACTTGTGTATAATAAAAAATATCAAAATAAAAACAAATTCCAAATATGAATAAATACTCTAGTGTTTCACTAGTGACACTGAAGTAACCTTGTCTGATGTGTGTGTGTGTGTGTGCAGGACTTGTTCCGCTCCACCATGAAGCCGGTGCAGAAGGTCCTGGAGGATTCGGACCTGAAGAAGACGGACATCGACGAGATCGTGCTGGTCGGTGGATCCACTCGCATCCCGAAGATCCAGCAGCTGGTGAAGGAGCTGTTCAACGGCAAAGAGCCGTCCCGAGGGATCAACCCGGACGAGGCGGTGGCGTACGGAGCCGCGGTGCAGGCTGGGGTTCTGTCCGGGGAGGAGGACACCGGTGAGTCCGTCTGCAGTCACTGACACCATCAGCGCCAGACTTCAGTGCTCGCTTTTACGATTGTGAATGGGCCGCCTTATTTATCAGAGCTTTTACACAACAGGGCTGCACAATATATCGAAATATCGCAAATGTATATATCGCAACGGCTTGCAATAACTGCAGTCATGAAGAAAAGACCGAGAAAATCACTCGCTCTCTCGGCTGAATAACTTCTGTAGCTTTAATAAGAATCAGGATATATTTAATTCATACAGTGAAAACTAAGCAGTGTTTTATTTTTACATTTGATTGAGTTTGTGTTGTTCATAACCCTAATGTAGGATAACCTGACCCCTGACCCCCCGAGGTTTACACTGATGTTAGAATAACACTTCTGATATACAGTAAAACACTGATGTTCACTTTCAGAAGTTTAGGGATGTTTTACTGTCACAAAAAGATTGTGAAAAACACGTATGAAGGTTATATAACTTTAAATATATTTTAAAGATAATTTAAGTTTATTTTACACACTTTAAGCATTATCGTATCGCATTATTTAATGAGTTATCGCATATCGCATTTTTTTTTTTTTTCTTCAATATTGTGCATCCCTATTGTCCAATCATATGTTCCGAGATCCAGGTTAAGTCGTCGCTTAAGACTCGCCTGTATTCCTTAGCTTTCATTTCGAGTTGAGTTTTGCTACTGTGACACTGTTAGGCACTTTGGTCATATGTGGTGGTTTAAATGTGCAATACAAATACATTTGAACTTTAATTTGAACAATCCAGTTAAAAACATCTTTGCCAACATTTGTGTGAGCTGGTTAATGACTGAACTGTGTTGATCAGGTGACCTGGTGCTCCTGGACGTGTGCCCTTTGACCCTGGGCATTGAGACCGTTGGAGGAGTGATGACCAAACTCATTCCCAGGAACACCGTCGTTCCCACCAAGAAATCCCAGATCTTCTCCACCGCTTCTGACAACCAGCCGACCGTGACCATCAAGGTTTACGAAGGTAAGCCAACGATTTCAGTTTCATAATCCGTCTTTAATCCCTTCAGAATCGGGGATATACCTCTATTTCTGGGGTTTTCTCCATAACGATAATTAGAGGATATTTTGCGGAGTGTGTTATTGTGTTAGCATGGTTTAGGACTGTCGTGAACAGCTGTTGGTCAGTTCACAGCAGAGACATATATCATCTTTTCCAATAAGATTAAATAGATTTTTACCTTTTATGGGCATTTTTTCCTTATAAAGGCTTGTTTTTTTTACCTAATTAAATGTATGCATCTTTTATATCAAATTCTTGCATTAAATCAAATTCTTTTATAAAACACAATAGCCGATATGACAGACTTGAGAAAAGATGTCAGAATTGCGAGATATAAAGTCACAATTATGTGTTATAAAGTCACAATTGCGAGGAAAAAAGTTTATAAGATGCAATTGTGACTATTTCACGCAATTGCGACTTATCTCGCAATTCTGAGAAATAAAGTCAGAATTGCGAGATGTAAACTTGATGAAAAAGTTGCAATTATCTTTTAAAATGTTTTATTCTGTGGCGGACACAAGCTTCCATAGAAGTGTCTGAAGGAAATAATACATTATTTCTCAGCTTTAATATTTCGGCCAAATCTTCTTATCAAACCGATAACATTAAAAATGAACCGATATCGGCCGATACTGTGTGTTTCTAATGTCAGATCACATGATTAATCAGTTCTCTCTCTCTCTCTGTGTGTTTCCAGGTGAGCGTCCCCTGACCAAAGACAACCACCTTCTGGGAACCTTTGACCTCACCGGGATCCCACCGGCCCCTCGTGGCGTCCCTCAGATCGAGGTGACCTTCGAGATCGACGTCAACGGCATCCTTCGCGTCACCGCCGAGGACAAAGGCACCGGAAACAAGAACAAGATCACCATCACCAACGACCAGAACCGGCTGACGCCCGAGGACATCGAGCGCATGGTGAACGAAGCCGAGCGATTCGCCGACGAGGACAAGAAGCTGAAGGAGCGCATCGACGCGCGCAACGAGCTGGAGAGCTACGCGTACTCTCTGAAGAACCAGATCGGGGATAAGGAGAAGCTCGGCGGGAAGCTCTCGAGCGAGGATAAAGAGGCGATCGAGAAGGCGGTGGAGGAGAAGATCGAGTGGCTGGAGTCACATCAGGAAGCCGATCTCGAGGACTTCCAGGCTAAGAAGAAGGAGCTCGAGGAGATCGTTCAGCCTATCGTGAGCAAGCTGTACGGCAGCGCTGGCGCGGCGCCGGAGGAGGGCGAGGAGCAGGGAGACAAGGACGAGTTGTAGACGCACAGTAACAACATGGAGATGTACATATTGAACATTTTTGTACGTAGCCGGCGGCCGTGAAGCCGCGAATCTCTGCGGGGAAAGACTTGTGTTAAAGAGTTGTTTTTTTTCTTGTTTTCTCTTCACTCCGGTGGAGATTTAGCCTGGTGTCGAGGCTTGATGCTGCTATTCTCAGGCAGTTCTGGGAGGGGGCGGGGCGGGGGGGGGAGGGAGGAGGCGGAGGGGGTTCTGGGTAAATTTTCATGTGACATGCAAAAGTTATTTATTGAAATCTGGCAAACTGTAGAAGATATTTCTACCACATTAAACAATAAAAGTTTGATACAAAATTACCTTGTTTGTTTGTTTGTGTGTGTGTGAACGTGATGTCACCAAGTACAACATGTTCCTGGATCAACATTCAGCCAATCAGATCTGAGGAATGAGTTTACAGTTTGTCAAATGTAAGCTTGCAGCAAGACATAGTGCTTCTACATCAGTGTGTGTGTGTGTGTGTGTGTGTGTGCCCGACTGCGTGTGTTAGTGAGTTTGTGTGAATGTGATGTCACCAAGTACAACATGTTCCTGGATCAACATTCAGCCAATCGGATCTGAGGGACGAGTTAGTGCTTCTACACACATCATTCTGTTATTCACCATCATTTCCCTGTGATTTCAGGGAGAAGTTATGGGATGAGTTTAGGGGTAAGGATTAGGATTTAATATGTACAGGAATGTTGATCCAGGAACATGACTCGGCAAAATCTGTGAGTGTGTGTGTGTGTGAGAGTGAGCGAGCGAGAGAAAGCGTGTGTTTGAGAGGGAGTGTGTGTGAGAGAGAGAGAGCGAGCGTGTGTTTGAGAGGGAGTGTGTGAAATAAAATGTGTGTGAAAGAGCGTGTGTTTTTGTGAGGGAGTGTGTGTGTGTGAGTGAGAGAGAAAGAGATTGTGTGTGTGAGCGAGAGAATGTGTGTGTCTCTTGAATTCAAATGTCTCGTCTAAACTGAACTGAGAAAAAAAATATTTTGTTGCCCTGAAATGTACTTTAAAAAAATTTCAATCCATTAAAACGGACTTTATTCAGGTTCTTTTTTTTTGGCAGCGGAACTCTTGAGTCAAAATTCCCCTGATATTTTGTTAATGTCAATAATTAAACATATTCAGATATTCATGGTTTGACATACCGGTAAACAAATACAATATTTTTCCATTTCAGTAAGTATTTATTTTCGTGCTGTCAAATTGATTAATCACTCCTAACAATAGCATAATTGCCTAAGACATATTTCAATGTCTTTGGAAAACAAGGAAAAATAAAAAATGACTTGGGCAATTATGCTATGAGGCTATATATATATATATACATTTTTAATGTTAGATGCAATCAAGATTAATCTGACAGCACTCATTTAATTTAATTTGATTGTTTTTTTTTTAGTTATTTAAATTTTACACCTACGATTTAATTATTAGCTTTTCATCAACGTTCAAACTACATTTTGAGAAACCCGGTATTAATTTGACCGAAAAAATTCAAACGTACTATTCAATTGTAGAAATTTCTCAAATATTTATGAAGTCGGCATGAATGCAAAGATTACGTTTATATGATCGGTAATCAAACCGAATTAAAACCAAAAAGTAATTCTCAGAGATTCCCCATCATTGATGAAGCATCTCAATGTCGAGTTTATAGTTTTTACGCTGAAAATCTTGTTAAATCGAACAGATCTTCAGGTTCATGATTTAACATGTTGCTAGCTTTATTTAACACGTTTCTAACAAGATTGAACACATTGCTAGCACGTTATTAGCATGATTAGGATGTTGATAGCAAAATTGAACATATTGCTAGCATGATTTAAAACGTTGCTAACAAGATTTAACACATTGCTAGCATGTTGCTAGAATGATTAGCATGTTGTTAACATAACATGTTGTTAGCATAGTTAGCATGTTGATAGCATAATTTAACATGTTGCTTGCATGATTTAAAACGTTGCTAACAAGATTTAACACATTGCTAGCATGTTGTTAACATAGCATGTTGTTAACATAGTTAGCATGTTGATAGCATAATTTAACATGTTGCTTGCATGATTTAAAACGTTGCTAACAAGATTTAACACATTGCTAGCATGTTGTTAGAATGATTAGCATGTTGTTAGCATAGTTAGCATGTTGTTAGCATGATTTAACACATTGTTGACATGATTTAACAATAAATAAATTCAATTCAATTAATTGTATAAGTTTTTCGTAGAAGTCGGCATGAATGCGAAGATTACGTTTATATGATCGGCAATCGAACCGGATTAAAACCAAAAGTAATTCTCAGCGATTCCACTTGATTGACACATGGAGCACCTTAATGTCGAGATTTATAGTTTTTACGCTGAAAATCTAGTTGAATCGAACAGATCTTCAGGTTCAAAGGAACTTTAGTGAAATCACTTCAGCCATTTTGAGACGGGACACATTTATTGAGTGTTTCACGTGAGCAGCGTCACGAGGCAGTCGTTGAATATGACGCCCTGCGTGTCCATTCCGCCGAAGATGAAGCACAGCCGCTGCTCGTCTTCGTCACATGTTTCTCGGCCCGCCGTCGTCACGCGCCACGGCACCGAACACATGGAGTGATCCAACCGGCCCGGAGGAAGATCGCCTTCGAACTTCAGCAGCGTCCAGCACCGCTCGTCTGTCGGGGCAGAACAAATCTTTAGATGCTTTGGTAATATTATGATTTGATATTTATTTTTACATTTTATTTGACATTTATTCATTATGTAACAGTAAAGTTAACTACCCCCCCCCCCCCCCCCAAAAAAAACAATTAAATGTAAACTGAAATAAAATATTAAACATGCTAACATGATTTAACATGATGCTAGCATGAATTAACACGTTGCTAAAAAGATTTAACACATTGTTAGCATTTTGCTATCATGACTTAGCATGTTGCTAGCATTAAAATGTTTGCTGGCACGTCGTTAACATGATTAGCATGTTGATAACACAATTTAACATGTTGCTAACATGATTTAGCATTTGCTAGCCTTATTTAACATGTTTGCTAACAAGATTGATCACATTGTTAGCACGTTGTTAGCATTATTAGCATGTTGATAGCAAAATTTTACATATTGCTAACATGATTTAAAGTCTTGTGCTTCAGAATGACCTGTATTGAATATTCAAAAGGCTGAATACTATTTGAGATATCATCATAAGTTCGTACCGCACTGAAACTTATACATGGAGTTTGTGGCTCCTTCTGATGTCATTCCTCCAAAGATGAAGATGTTTTTCCCAAAGCTTACAGATGAATGCGCTGCCACTCCCGGCGGGATCTCGCCTTTCGCTTTCACTTTCTCCCATTTCATAGTTTCTAAATAGCCATGAGAAAAAAAATAAAATAAAATACAATGAGTATGAGGAGGACAGTTGAGCCTTTTACGGTAATTTAAATAACTTTTCATTTAAATAACTTTTCAATTAAATAAATGTGACTACTAGGTTTTCCTGTCCTTTCAGTATTTTGAGGAAAATAAGGGTATGACATCATCCTCTAGGAAGTGACATGTTTTAGCATATTGTTAACATGATTTAACACTTTGCTAACATGAATTAACATTTTTTAACACACTGTTAAAACGAATTAGCATGTTGCTAACATGATTTAGCACTTTGCTAGCATGTTTTAGCATGTTTTAAAGCATTGCTAAAATGAATTAGCATGTTGTTAACTTGAATTTGCATGTTTTAGCCTGAATTATCATGTTGCTAGGATGATTTAGCATGTTTCTAACATGTCTTAACTTGTTATCATGATTTAGCATTAAAAAACATGTTGCTAGCATGTTTCTAACATGTTTTAACATGTTGTTAACATTAATTAACATGTTACTAACATGAATTAGCATGTTTTAACACGCTGCTAGTTTTAACATGTTGCTAGCATGATTTAACACGTTGCTAGCATGTTTTAACATGTTGCTAGCATGATTTAACATGTGCTAACATAAATTAACATGTTGCTAGAATGAATTAGCATGATTTAGCACATTGCTAGAATGTTTTAACATGTTGCGAGCATGATTTAACACGTTACTAGCATGATTTAACACATTGTTAGTCTGTTTTAGCATTTTGCTAGCATGGTTTAACACGCTGCTAGCATGTCCTAAGCTAGTTGCTAGGCTTTGTTAGTGCTAGATTTTAATTTTAATAATGTAACTTCATGTACTAAAACAACTTGAAAATAACTTGAAAAAGTTAGGGTTTTGGTGGGAAAACATCAGACAAGCACCAGCAGTGGATCTGACGACCCACCCGTGTCCAGCAGGAACATGTCGTTGTGAAGCGTCTCTCCAGACATTCCTCCGTGGATGTAGACGTCGGACCCCACGGCTGTGATCGCGTGACCGTGCCGCGGCGTAGGAGGAGTCCCGTCGCTCTCCGGCTGCGTCCAGGTTGCAGTGACTGCAGATACACGATCACGCTTCATTTCCCTTTAACCCTTTAAGCTCTTGTGTTTGTGTTTGTGTTTGTCAGACCTGAATCAAAGACGTGGACGTGTGTATCGGCGACTGGATCTGCTCCAGCGTCGCCTCCCGAAAACACGTAGAGTCTGTTTCCAACGCAGGCTGAGTTTGTGTGGTACGTCCTGACTGAGGGAGGATCTCCTTTCACCGACACCGTCTCCCACAAACCCTCTGGAATGATTACGATCATTCAATGATTTTGAAAGACCAAGACTGCGTTTATTTGATCAAACATATAATAAAAACAGTGAAATAATATTACAATTTAAAATAGCTGTCATGTACATTTCCTGAACAAAATGTGAGTGTAGCTTGCCGTGGCAAAACTCAGCACTTGGTTGCTAGGGTATACTGGGTGGTTGTTAGGGTGTTGCTAGGTGGTTTGCTAAAGTGTTCTGGGTGGTTGCTAGGGTGTTGCAATGGTGTTCTGAATGGTTGCTATAGTGTTGCTAGGGTATCCTGGGTGGTTGCTATGGTGTTGCTAGGCGGTTGTTAAGGTGTTCTGGGTGGTTGCTAGGGCTTTGCAATTGTGTTATGGATGGTTGCTATGGTGTTGCTAGGCGGTTGCTAGGGTATCCTGGGTGGTTGTTAGGGTGTTGCTAGGTGGTTACTAGGTTTATCTTGGTGATTGCTAGGGTGTTGCTATGCGATTGCTAGGGTATCCTGGGTGGTTGCTTAAGGCATTGCTAGGTGGTTACTAGGTTGTTCTGGGTGGTTGCTAGGGTGTTGCTATGTGGTTGCTATGGTATTCTGGGTGGTTGCTAGGCAGTTGTTAGGTTAGGGTGTTCCGGATTGTTGCTATGTTGTTGCTAGGCAGTTGCTAGGGTGTTCTGGGTGGTTGCTAGGATGTTGCTAGAACATTGTATAAACATGGGGGTTTGACTATTTTGACTCAAGCTAAGAAACAGGACTTCCAACATGCTACACATGTTAGCAGTGAATAACTAATAGCTACATGCTAATAGTGATTTAGCTAAGTGCTAAAACATGCTAAGAACATGCAAAAAACTCCATAGTAACATGTGACAACTAGCGACTGCCTAGCAACACACTATCAGCTGCCTAGAACACTGTAGCAACCACCTAGCAACACTATAGCAACCGACTAGAATACCTTGGCAACCGCCTAGCAATTCCCTAGGAACCAACCAGACCACCCTAGTAACCACATAGCAACCACCCGCAACACCCTAGCAATGACCTAGCAACCAATCATAACAGCATAGCAACCACCCAGAACACCTTAGCAACTGTATTTTTTTTTCTATCTATCTCACTCCAAACTTTTGAATGATAGTGTATCAAAGTTTCTGCAAAGATATGAAGCTGTTTTCAACGCTGATATTAATCATAAATGTTTCTTGATCATCAAATCATCATATTAGAGTGATTTCTGAAGGATCATGTGACACTGAAGACTGGAGTAATGATGCTGAAAATTCAGCTTTGATCACAGGAATAAATTACACTTTACTATATATTCACATAGAGAACTGATGATTTACATTGGAATAATATTTCACAATTTTTACTGTATTTTTGATCAAATAAATGCAGCCTTGGTGAGCAGAAGAGACTCTTACAACACATTAACAAATCTTAATTATTCCAAACATGAGACTGGTACAGTATGAATGCACAAGGTTAATAAGTGTGTGTTTCTGCACCTGATGCGCGCATCACTTGAACACAGTTGCGGTTCCCGCTCTTCTGGGCTCCAGCGAACACCCACACACTCCTCGGCTCGATCTCGGGGACGAAGCTACAGTGTTCGTAACGCGCCTGCAAACCCGTCCATTCTGGAACCTCCCATTCATGAGTATCTGCAAAACAAATAATGTGACTATACAACATCTCACAGATTCTCTGCTTTAAAGGGACAGTGCACCCAGAAATAAAAATTGTGTCATCAGGCACTCGCCCTTGTTCCAAACCTGTATGAGTTTCTTTCTTCTGTGGAACACAACAGAAGATATTTTGAAGAGCATTTGTCACCAATGTACCCCATTGACTTCCATAGTATTTTAAATAATATTTCCAGTGGGGTCCATCATCTGTTTGGTTACCAACATTCCTCAAAATATCTTTTTTAATGTTCAACAGAAGAAAGAAACTCATACAGGTTTGGAATGGTAAGTAAATATTGACAGAATTTTCATTTCTGGGTGAACTGTCCCTTTAAGACTGTAACCAGTTCGTACCCTGTTCATGTGACCCCATTATTACCTAGATTTATTTATTTGATCCTCCTTTTTTATTTATTTATTTGTTTTTAGTAATCTATTGTAATCTTATTTATTTGTTTATTTATTTATTTATTTATTTATTTATTAAGACTGTAACCAGTTCATACCCTGGTCACATGACTGTAACCCCATTATTATTACCCAGATTCATCATGTAGGAATCAGAGAAGCTCCCGTCAGGATTGGCTCCACCGACGACTACAATCCTCCCCTTGCCTCCATCAGCAGAGGGCAGAAACACACAGGTGTGGCCCACAGAAACACCTGGAGCGGCACCTGAGGCCGACACCACATACCTAGACACACACGTGTTTAATTATACACACACAGTATTAATAGTAGATGTTGTTACAAAGTTTTTCTTGAGCATTCAAAACGAGCAGAACTGTGTAGATGTGATAATTTCATGCCAATATGACAAAAGATAGCTATGGCAGATACTAATATAGTCACCAGTTTATTTTTTCATCCCTAAAAATAATAATAATTGTAAAAAAACAAAACATAAACTAATATAATAATTGAAATTTCCAACACTGTTAAGTGTGAGACACACACACACACGTTAGAGCCGATGCACTGTGAGAGAAACACATTACCATTGTTGGGGAAAGTTACTTTAAAAAGTAATGCATTACAATATTGTGTTACTCCCTTAAAAAGTAACTAATTGCGCTACTTAGTTTCTTTTTTAGAAAAGTAATGCATTACAATATTGTGTTACTCCCTTAAAAAGTAACTAATTGCGCTACTTAGTTTCTTTTTTAGAAAAGTAATGCATTACAATATTGTGTTACTCCCTTAAAAAGTAACTAATTGCGCTACTTAGTTTCTTTTTTAGAAAAGTAATGCATTACAATATTGTGTTACTCCTGTAAAAAGTAACTAATTGCGTTACTTAGTTACTTTTTTAGAAAAGTAATGCATTACAATATTGTGTTACTCCCTTAAAAAGTAACTAATTGCGCTACTTAGTTTCTTTTTTAGAAAAGTAATGCATTACAATATTGTGTTACTCCCTTAAAAAGTAACTAATTGCGCTACTTAGTTTCTTTTTTAGAAAAGTAATGCATTACAATATTGCGTTACTCCCTTAAAAGTAACTAATTGCGTTACTTAGTTACTTTTTTAGAAAAGTAATGCATTACAATATTGCGTTACTCCCTTAAAAGTAACTAATTGCGTTACTTAGTTACTTTTTTAGAAAAGTAATGCATTACAATATTGTGTTACTCCCTTAAAAAGTAACTAATTGCATTACTAAGTTACTTTTTTAGAAAAGTAGTGGATAACAATATTGCGTTACACCCTTAAAAAGTAACTAATTGCGTTGGTTAGGTTTTTTTTTTTTAGAAAATTAATTCGTTAAGTTACTTTTGCGTTACTTTTTTTCCACCTGGGCTGGGCTTGTTTTTTTTTTATCACAAAAGTTATATTTTTGGGCTAATGTAAAGACCCTTTCAGACCAAAAGTGAAATAATAAGCCTCAGGCTGAAGGAAATGCAAATCTACACGTGTACAGTAGAGGGCGCCACTCAAACAAACCTTTTCTGGATAACGGAAGAATAAGATGCAGGAGAAAAAAAGTTAAACGCTTACTTTACCAATAAATGTTTTTTTTTTTTGCTTATGGTTTAACTGAATCATCGCAGCAAGTACATTGGTCAATAAAGTGAGATTAAATGCATAAAAATGTATGTTTTATGTAACATATTTAGTTATTGGAGGTTTGCACAGTATTCTGATTCTGCATTTCACTGATTTTATTCATTTTGAGGAATATTGAATCTTTTTTTGTGCAAGTGTAGAGTAAATGCTCACATTTAATCTAGAACTACAATAACCATAATGTTTTCACACACACACACACACACACACACATCTGCACTTCTCAACATGAGGACAGGAGAGCTGTCAGTCAATAAATGGGAAAACAAAGTAACTTGAGTTACTTATTTGAAAAAGTAACTCAGATATTTTGTTGTAAATTTTAAAAGTAATGCGTTACTTTACTCGTTACTTGAAAAAGTAATCTGATAACATAACTCAAGTCACTTCTAATGAGTTACACAGAACACTGCATACACAGAGAAACAAGCCGATACCACTGTCTGTCCCGAGGCTTCTCCTCTGGCTCGAGAACAGGAATAAGCTCCATCAATCTGTGGGCTGGAAAATCAACAGATTAATTTTCAGAAGCATTTATATATCGATAATAAGCCTGTTTCCATGGACGCTGGTTCCGTTGCCATCTCATTACGTCAAAAAAAAGCACGACGTATTGTACACACACAGCACGTGAGCGTTATGACGTCATGCCGCATATCTTTGTCCGAAATAATAAATCACAACGATTGCAAACGCTTTACCTTTATCTATAAATGTAATGACTGGTGATGATGATGGACACGAATCGATCACTACATCGGTGGACAGAATAAGGAAGAGGGAGCGCGAGAGAGCAGTTAGTGTGAATACAGCTACTGTGATGACAACCTACCGGAAATCATTTCATAATAAAGGTCTTCATCATGAAATATATATATATATATGTATATATATATATATATATATATATATATATATATATATATATATATTACTATATCATATTTAATATACATAATATTTATATCCTCCTGGGACCCAGGAATAGACTTTTGTCCACTGTAGTGAACATTATATTTAGTGAATTTATCTGACATCATACATGTCACACCTGGGTGTCCTGCAAAGAGCACATTCAGGACTAGATACCAAATGTTTGGAGGTTTCACCATGAAAACAACTTCTCCTTGGTCTTTAAAAAATGTCTGACATTAATTTAGTGATCAAATGTAGCTCTTATGGAAATATGATAATATATAATGTAATTATAATTTAAATTGGACTACTTTTCAAATTGTATTTCATAAACCAACATCTCAGGAAAACATTATGGGGTTTCAAATCAAAAAATGACTTTCTGTTCCAGAACCGGAGGTTGATTTCACACATGTCCACTGTAGAGGACACCAGGACGTAAATCATGTTTATCAGGCATTTTGGGAGACACAACAAGTGAATATGGAAATAAGTTATACATCAATATTCCTATGAAATATTAGATATTATTATTAAAATGTTGCTAATTATTACTCCAATTATTACACTTCTTTTTTCATTAAATGTTGCTCCAAGAACACATTAATGTGCACATTAGATACAGTGTGCAGATACATTGCATTAAATGGGAATATTAATTTATGGCCATTTTACCCACATATTGCATAAAGTAAAATGGCGTATCAATTCATTCAGTTATATCTTTCATAACATAGTTGAGAATCATCTTTATACAAATTTAAGTTAAAATAAATCCTGAAACCCCAACATTTATTGGTCATTGAAAAATAAATCCTATACATATAATTTCATGTAATTTTATTTTTTAAACAACTGAGTCCTGGTGTCCACTATAGAGGACACAGCATAACATAATTATGAATAAAATTTCATTTTTCAAAAATGTTTTGTTTCTTCTGGGTCTCAGGAGGATATATTATATTTATAATATTATATATTTATATGGACAGGTTAGCCATGAATTGATGTCCAAAAATCACGCTTTGGTAAAATGTAATTATGACATTCTGATTTATAGTTTTGACTTTTTATCTCAGTTTCGACTTTTTAATTTCATAATTTTGGCTGTCATCATTTAGATTATTTCCATTTTGATTTTTTTTTAAAAATTATGTCAAAATTATGACTTACTATGCCATATTTCCCATTTTTATCTATCTATCTATCTATCTATCTATCTATCTATCTATCTATCTATCTATCTATCTATCTTCGAAACTAGTCGAAATTATGACTTTATATTTATAACTTCGTCAAAACTTCGACTTTTTAATCAAATTATTCTGATGTCATAAGTAACTATGTTTTGGAATGGTCTGGAATGGTCATGATTTTTTTTGTTGGCATGCAAAATACATGGTAGGGCTGGTAAGATATATTTATGGCCAGTGCATTTTCTAAAATTATCTTAAATTATAATTTTGTGGCAAATATCTCCAAATTTAAACACTGCTCATGCCGCGCTCAAGGCCCCGCCCACAGACACGCCCATAACCGCGCCCAGAGCCACGCCATTAGACACGCCCACTCAGCGCTCTCTGACTGGAAATAAACGGTCTTTCTTCTTCACTCACACATGAAACATCTCACAAGCTCATCAGACACACTTCCCTTCATCTGTCCTGATAGGAATCATAATCATAATCATAATCATGTCTTCAAACTCAACCCTCACAACCATGAGACGGACTGTTGAGCAGCTCAAACTTGAAGCCAGCGTGGAGAGAATCAAAGTAAGTAACTGAACACGACACGATCTCAAACTAATTCTAGTTTATTTCACATAAAACAGTATTTTAATTCAAATGTTGTATCTAGTATGTATGTTTGTTTATAATGGCAGCATATGAGATGAATAACCGCATTATTACATCGCTGCTTTCTCTGTTTGTTTGTCTAGTATTAATAATTTAATGTTGTTTCAATGTTTCTCCTTAGCATTCAAAACGAGCAGAACTGTGTAGATGTGATAATTTCATGACAATATGACAAAAATAGCTATGGCAGATACTAATATGGTCACCAATTTATTTGTGTATCCCTAAAAATAATGCTAATTGTAAAAAAAACCCAGACATAAACTAATATAACATAACGTAATAATTTAATTTTCTAACACTGTTAAAACAGAACCGTTATAGTGGCCATTGCGTGACAAATGAAATGTTTTTCCCACATTTTTTGCAATAGAGGAAATATTTGAAATGACGACATGGAGCAGAAAAGCTGCAGAATTACTTTATTGAGCTTTTTTATTCTGAGATGATTCATCAGTTATCATTCATCCCCCAAACAACGAGTCTGTTCTGATGGATCACAGGCACAAATAGCAAATAATATGGTCAAATGCACATAATCAAATGCAACTAACTGTTATTGTTAATAATGCGACAAATGCAGAATAGGATGGTGAGATAAATAGGCTTGACAACCTTTAAAAAGAGTTGAAAACTCTTTCGATATCTTTAGTTGTTGATGTCAAAGGTTGTGTGTCCATCAAACTCTACAGTATTTGACACAAATTCATCTGTCACGTGGAAGAATCAAGTCAAATTAGACATGGTTTTTGGTAAATCGTAGTTATGACATACTAAATAGTCGAAATTATGACATTCAGAGTCATAATTCTGACTATGACATAATTCTGACTGACATAATTTTGACTTTTTATCTCATAAATATGACTGACATATTTTTTACTTTTTATCCCAATTTCGACTTTTTAATCGCATAATTATGCCATTATGACTTAGTTTGTTATAATTTTGACTTTTTATCTCAATTTAAAATGTTTATCTCATAATTATGCCTTATGTCATTATAACATAGTTTGTCATATTTTCAAGTTTTTTATCTCATAATTTCGACTTTATCATAATTACAACTAATGCCACAATTAAAGTCCCATTTAATCCCTTAAAACTAATCTTTAATAATCAAAATTACACGTTTTTTTCCTGTGAAAATAATTTCTTCATGCCTTAAAATAGCTTGACTGTAACTCTACACTCTTGCTTCATTTAGTATACGTGGCTTCATGAATATGCAAATTAGTAATGTGTTGCTAATATTACACAAGCCATGTTCCCGTTCACCATCTCAGAGTCAAATCAGCATCAGCATCATTAGAAACGCTTGAACATCATAGAAAGTCAGTGGAGAAAAGCCCCGCCCACATGTGACGCGATTGGTCACATGTTTGTGACACGGGAAACAGGGGCGTTTTTGAGACTGTCTTTGGTTCACTGCAGTTTTAAAGAGAAAATACTCAGCAATGCTGTCGACTTATGAATTTACACATATAAACAACATTAAACACTTGAGTTTCACCACAGGGGGACTTACTTTGACATTTACCAAAGCATGACAGACTCAAGGAAGACACGACCCAGCCTGCATCACACATGGGTTATGATGATTTCTAATGTACAGTTCGATCTATGTGTGTTTGTGATGCAGGTTTCTCAGGCGGCTGCGGATCTCCAGCAGTTTTGCATCCAGAACGCCAGTAAAGATTCGCTACTGGTGGGAGTACCGGCGGCCAGTAACCCGTTCAGAGAACCTCGTTCATGCACACTTCTGTAGACTCAAGGTAGACCACAAACACAAGCAGATTCACATCAACACCGGGACACAACGGGCAGGACAGAGATATGATTCAAGAGGAAAGATGAGCAATCAATGAGGTTCTATAGAGAACTCTAGGGTTCTAAATCAATTTTAAAGACGCTTTATGCCAAAAAGTTTCTATATACTATACATGGCTTAGTATGACATCATTTTGACTTTTTATCTCATAATTTTATCATAATTACGACTTAGTATGTCATAATATCACTTGCGTCATTATGACTTAATATGTCAATTTCAAATTTTTATCTCATAATTTCTACCTTTTATCTCATAATTTCGAATTTATCATAATTATGACTTGGTATAATTATTACTTGTGTCATTATGACTTAGTATCTCAATTTCAAACTTTTATCTCATAGTTTCGACTTTTTATCTCATAATTTCGACTTTATTATAATGACGACCTGGTATATCATAATTATTACTTATGTCATAATTATGGCTTTTTATCTCATAATTTCGACTTTATCATAATTACGACTTAGTATGTCATTATTATCACTTACGTCATTATTGCTTAGTATGTCAATTTGAAATTTTTTATCTCATAATTTCGACTTTTTATCTCATAATTTCGACTTTATTATAATGACGACCTGGTATATCATAATTATTACTTATGTCATAATTATGGCTTTTTATCTCATAATTTTGACTATCATAATTATGACTTGGTATAATTTTTACTTGTGTCATTATGACTTAGTATCTCAATTTCAAACTTTTATCTCATAATTTCGACTTTTTATCTCATAATTTTGACTTTATCATAATAATGACTTATGTCATAATTATGTTTTTTATCTCATAATTTCGACTTTATCATAATTACGACTTAGTATGTCATTATTATCACTTACGTCATTATTACTTAGTATGTCAATTTGAAATTTTTTATCTCATAATTTCGACTTTTTATCTCATAATTTCGACTTTATCATAATGACGACCTGGTATATCATAATTATCACTTATGTCATTAAGTGATAATGAAGGTAGACGACGAACACCTCGCAGATTCACGTCAGGGACACAACGGTCAAGTTCAAGTTCAAATGTATTTGTATAGCACATTTAAGAACAATCACAGTTGACCAAGTGTCAGGATACACACAAATAAACACAAAAACAAAACACAGTAGAGAATGTCACAGTAGCAAAACTCAACTCAGAATGAAAGCTAAGGTCAGGATATAGATATGATTCAGAGAAAAGATGAGCAATAATTAAAGAAGCCAGTTCACTCTTAGAAGGATCAGTGGTTTGATATAGAACTCTAGGGTTCGGACTCAATGTTAAAGAGCCTTTATGCCAAAAAGGTTTCAGAAATGTCTTAAATAATTGCGTCATACTTTCATGTTTAATGGATATTGGCATTTAATGGATATTTAATGGATATTGGCATTTAATGGATATTTAATGGATTATACCGGCATTGCTGTGCCTGCTATTCACTTTCATAATGTAGCTCAAGATTTTTGTCATAATTAATCTCATAACAAGTACAGTATGTCATAATTTTGTCTTTTTATTTCATTATTATGACTCATGTCATGTCATTATGACTCAGTATGTCAGTTTTGACTTTTATCTCAATTTTGACTTTTTAATCTCATAATTGTGACTGTTTTATTTTTTTCTCATTATTATGACTTATGTTGTTATGACTTAGTATATCATAATTATGGCTTATTATGTCATCATTTTGACTTTTTATATCATAATTTCAAGTTAATCATAATTATGTCTTGGTATGTCGTAATTATGACTTGTGTCATAATTTCGACTTTTTATCTCATTATTAAGACTTGTGTCATTATGACTTAGTATGTCACAATTTTGGCTTTTTATCTCATAATTTTGACTCATAATTACGACTTTTTATCTCATTATTAAGACTTATGTCATTATGACTTAGTATGTCATAATTATGGCTTAGTATGTCATAATTTTGACTTTTTATCTCATAATTTTTACTTTTTATCTCATAATTTTTACTTTATCATAATTACGACTTGGCATGTCATAATTACGACTTTTTATCTCATAATTTCAAGTTTTTCATAATTATGTCTTGGTATGTCGTAATTACGAGTTATGTCATAATTTCGACTTTTTATCTCATTATTAAGACTTATGTCATTATGACTTAGTATGTCATAATTTTGACATTTTATCTCATAATTTCGACTTCATAATTATGACTTCATAATTTCGACCATCATACGACTTTTTATGGCATCATTTTTTACTTGTTATCATGTTACAGAAAAAAACGTTACATATAGTCTCTCAGTATAAAATATCTAGATTCATGTAGACGTTGCCAATATATGTATTTGTCCTGCAGCTTCTCTTACTGTTTAAATATGAAGCCCAGAGATCCTCCATAGTCATACGCAGCTGTGTGGGATATTATTATTTTTATCCCGGAGCGCTGGGCTTGCATCCGGCTCAGTGTTTGGGAAGTCTTGCTTTTGCATCAACAGGAAGTTCAGTTTACACGCGTGTCGAGGAAGTCCTGAGATAGTGGACTTATGCATTTCACTCTGTGCATTCTGTATTGTGCATTATGTAATATGCATTGTGTTCTTATATAACACACATGTTTTATTGTGCCTCAAATGTGACTAAAGGAAAGTATGAGTTGATATTAGTCCCGACTGGAAACTTCTGCTCTTGACTAGCATGAGTTCCTCCTCTGTGGCTCGATGCTAAACTTAGCTTTGGACAAGATGTGTCGTAACATGTCTGTCTTTTCTGCAGATTTAGTCAAAAACTGCAAGTACTGAATGTGGAACAGAGTAAAAACAGTCGGTCACACAAACATTAAAGTTATTAACTCTCTCAAACTCCATAAAATCAGTCCCAATGTTGGGAGAGGTAGTTTTTATCACTTTTTAAACCCATCAACATGTCAACAAAATCCTTTATCCCTGAAACATATGTTATTAGGCTGTGCTAAGTTCAATCCCTGGACAAAACCCTTTTTATTCATTTAACACTTTGCATTTTTTTAAAGGTAAATTTTTTTTTGCAAAAATAGATTTTAAAAAGCTGATATAGTTTACCATCAATTTTAAATATCCCGAAGCTCGCCTCCAAATCTTCATGCATATCTTTTCCACACTGTTCATAATGGCCATGAACATATCATAGCCAGAGTCATATCCACTAGTTATTGATATTTAATGATGCTTTTTTTTTTTTTTTTCTTTTGCCCTAAACATAATTACAGCCTGGTATGTCATAATTATCGCTTACGCCATTATGACTTAGAATTTCATTATTTTAAATTTTTATCTCATACTTCCGACTTTATCTCATAATTTTGACTATCATAATTATGTCTTGGTATGTCATAATTATCGCTTGTTATTATGACTTAGTATGTCAAAATTTTACATTTTTATCTCATACTTCCGACTTTATTTCATAATTTAGACTTTATAATAATAACGACTTGGCAGGTCATAAATATCTCTTATGTCATTATTACTTAGTATGTTATAATTTTTAATTTTTATCTCATACTTCCAACTTTATCTCATAATTTAGACGTTATTATAATAACGACTTGGTAGGTCATAAATATCTCTTATGTCATTATTACTTAGAATGTCATAATTTAACATTTTTATCTCATACTTCCAACTTTATTTCATAATTTTGACTATCATAATTATGACTTGGCATGTCATAATTATAATGTCACTATGATTTATGCCATAATTTTGACTTTTTATCTCATAATTTAGACGTTATTATAATAACGACTTGGTAGGTCATAAATATCTCTTATGTCATTATTACTTAGAATGTCATAATTTAACATTTTTATCTCATACTTCCAACTTTATTTCATAATTTTGACTAATCATAATTATAACATGTCACTGATTTATGCCATAATTTTGACTTTTTATCTCATAATTTTGACTATCATACGATTTTTTATGTATTGATTTCTCATATTTATTTGTCTTTCTTTCACAGGAGGGAAGAGGCAGACGCTGATTTTTTATATTGTGCCAATTATATGAAACTGAAGCATTGAATTGTTTGAATGGATTTATCTTTTTAATTTTCATTAATGTAACATAATCATTTAATTATTCCAAAAGAATTAGAGAGATTGTGTTGTTTTTGTCAAAGTGCGTTAATTATTGTGATTTGTCTGATCAATGAAAAAAACTGTTGATTGAAAATAAATAAATATTTTGTTTAAAAATAAAAGTCTTGGTGAGTCAAAGTATATTAAATTAACATGCAGAATTAGAAGCACAGACCTCTGGCTCCACAAATATTGGTAAATATGAGCAAAACTGATATATATATTTTTTGTCATTTCTCCTCTTAGTCTTTCATTCAAAATATTAACAAAAATTCTAACCTTTAATTAAAGTCAAATAGCAAAAAAATTAAGAAAAATTAATTTGAAAAATAATTAAATAAATTTGATTTAAATAACTACGTAAATAAAAATTTATTAAATCAAAACAAAATAAAAACATTTGATAAAACTAAATAAATAAATACAATTTGATTTAAATAAATAGAAATGCAGTGTAAAAATAAATAAAAACGTACAATTGTATTTAAATAAAAATAAATAAATAAATATAGTTAATACATTTGATTAAAATAACTTAATTAAATAAATAATATTTGATTCCAAAAAAAAAAAAAGAGCAGCCACATAAATAAAAACATTTAATTAAAATATATAAATAAATAAATAAAAAAACTTGATTTTTGTAAATAAATTAGACAAAACTAAATAAATTAAATTTTATTCAAATAAATAGTATAAAATGTCAAAATAAATGTAAATGAACAAAAAAACTAAGTAAATGTATTAAAATAAAAATATTAAAAATAAATTAATACACATGATCTAAATCATTAAAATAAATAAATAAAACAGTACAGTAATACAATGAGTAGAAAAAGCTCAATCATTTAATGTAACAAACTAAATATTTTGCACATTTATAATATTACATTTTCACAGTTTTAATCAGTTCTTTATGCATGACAGATCCAGCAAGGCCTGCGAACTCTCTGTGCAGGAGATGCTGTTCAAAGGCTTATTAATCGCAAGCTTCCACTTGAGTCGTGGTTCTATAGATGAGGTCTGATCTGAGTTCTGGAGACGTTCTGACCCCAAGACGTGGAAGGAGAGGATAGACTCGATGCTTTTCTCTCGAGGGGGAAATTAATGAACTGAATGCTTGAAAACACCCTGTTGCTCTGGTGATAATCAGTCGATCTGGGTGGACACAAAATGACTTCTGTAACAATTATGTGTTCTGTGACCCTTCATGCCACTCATTAACTGAAGAACTGACTTTATAACTCACAATTACGACTTTATAACTCACAATTGTGACTTTTTATCACGCAATTCTGACTTTATATCACGCAATTCTGACTTTTTATCACGCAATTCTGACTTTTTATCACGCAATTCTGACTTTATATCACGCAATTCTGACTTTTTATCACGCAATTATGACTTTATATCTCGCAATTCTGACTTTATATCACGCAATTCTGACTTTTTATCACGCAATTATGACTTTATATCTCGCAATTGTGACTTTTTATCACGTAATTCTGACTTTATATCACGCAATTCTGACTTTTTGTCACGCAATTCTGACTTTTTATCACGTAATTCTGACTTTATATCACGCAATTCTGACTTTTTATCACGCAATTCTGACTTTATATCACGCAATTCTGACTTTTTATCACGCAATTCTGACTTTTTATCACACAATTCTGGCTTTATCTCGCAATTTTGACTTTATATCTCGCAATTCTGACTTTATATCACGCAATTCTGACTTTTTATCACGCAATTATGACTTTATATCTCGCAATTCTGACTTTTTATCACGCAATTCTGACTTTATATCACGCAATTCTGACTTTTTATCACGCAATTCTGACTTTATCACGCAATACTGACTTTATATCTCGCAATTCTGACTTTATATCTCGCAATTCTGACTTTATATCACGCAATTCTGACTTTATATCTCGCAATTCTGACTTTATATCACGCAATTCTGACTTTATATCACGCAATTATGACTTTATATCTCGCAATTCTGACTTTATATCTCGCAATTCTGACTTTATATCACGCAATTCTGACTTTATATCACGCAATTCTGTCTTTATATCACGCAATTCTGACTTTATATCACGCAATTATGACTTTATATCTCGCAATTCTGACTTTATATCTCGCAATTCTGACTTTATATCACGCAATTATGACTTTATATCTCGCAATTCTGACTTTATATCACGCAATTATGACTTTATATCTCGCAATTCTGACTTTATATCTCGCAATTCTGGCTTTATATCACGCAATTCTGACTTTATATCTCGCAATTCTGACTTTATATCTCGCAATTCTGGCTTTATCTCGCAATTCTGACTTTATATCTCGCAATTCTGACTTTATATCTCACAATTCTGACTTTATATCTCGCAATTCTGGCTTTATCTCGCAATTCTGACTTTATATCTCGCAATTCTGACTTTATATCTCGCAATTCTGGCTTTATCTCACAATTCTGACTTTATATCTCGCAATTCTGACTTTATATCACGCAATTCTGACTTTATATCTCGCAATTCTGGCTTTATCTCGCAATTCTGACTTTATATCTCGCAATTCTAACTTTATATCTCGCAATTATGACTTTATATCACAATTCTGACTTTATATCTCGCAATTCTGGCTTTATCTCACAATTCTGGCTTTATCTCGCAATTCTGACTTTATATCTCGCAATTCTGACTTTATATCTCGCAATTATGACTTTATATCTTGCAATTCTGACTTTATATCTCGCAATTCTGGCTTTATCTCACAATTCTGGCTTTATCTCGCAATTCTGACTTTATATCTTGCAATTCTGACTTTATATCTCGCAATTCTGGCTTTATCTCACAATTCTGACTTTATATCTCGCAATTCTGACTTTATATCTCGCAATTATGACTTTATATCTCGCAATTCTGGCTTTATATCTCGCAATTCTGGCTTTATATCTCGCAATTCTGGCTTTATCTCGCAATTCTGACTTTATATCTCGCAATTCTGACTTTATATCTCGCAATTATGACTTTATATCACAATTCTGACTTTATATCTCGCAATTCTGGCTTTATCTCGCAATTCTGGCTTTATCTCGCAATTCTGACTTTATATCACGCAATTCTGACTTTATATCTTGCAATTCTGACTTTATATCTTGCAATTCTGACTTTATTTCTCGCAATTCTGGCTTTATCTCACAATTCTGACTTTATATCTCACAATTCTGACTTTATATCTCGCAATTCTGACTTTATATCTTGCAATTCTGGCTTTATATCACGCAATTCTGACTTTATATCTTGCAATTCTGACTTTATATCACGCAATTCTGACTTTATATCTTGCAATTATGACTTTATATCACGCAATTCTGGTTTTATCTCGCAATTCTGACTTTATATCTCGCAATTCTGACTTTATATCTCGCAATTCTGGCTTTATCTCGCAATTCTGACTTTATATCTCGCAATTCTGACTTTATATCTCGCAATTCTGACTTTATATCACGCAATTCTGACTTTATAACACAATTCTGACTTTATATCTCGCAATTCTGACTTTATATCATGCAATTCTGACTTTATAACACAATTCTGACTTTATATCTCGCAATTATGACTTTATATCACGCAATTCTGACTTTATAACACAATTCTGACTTTATATCTCGCAATTATGACTTTATATCACGCAATTATGACTTTATAACACAATTCTGACTTTATATCTCGCAATTATGACTTTATAACACAATTCTGACTTTATATCTCGCAATTATGACTTTATATCACGCAATTCTGACTTTATATCTCGCAATTCTGGCTTTATCTCGCAATTCTGACTTTATATCTCGCAATTCTGACTTTATATCACGCAATTCTGACTTTATATCACGCAATTCTGGCTTTATCTCGCAATTCTGACTTTATATCTCGCAATTCTGACTTTATATCTCGCAATTCTGACTTTATATCTCGCAATTATGACTTTATATTTCGCAATTCTGACTTTATATCTCGCAATTATGACTTTATATCTCGCAATTCTGGCTTTATAACACAATTCTGACTTTATATCTCGCAATTATGACTTTATATCACGCAATTCTGACTTTATAACACAATTCTGACTTTATATCTCGCAATTATGACTTTATATCACGCAATTCTGACTTTATAACACAATTCTGACTTTATATCTCGCAATTATGACTTTATAACACAATTCTGACTTTATATCTCGCAATTATGACTTTATATCACGCAATTCTGACTTTATATCTTGCAATTATGACTTTATATCACGCAATTCTGGTTTTATCTCGCAATTCTGACTTTATATCTCGCAATTCTGACTTTATATCTCGCAATTCTGGCTTTATCTCGCAATTCTGACTTTATATCTCGCAATTCTGACTTTATATCTCGCAATTCTGACTTTATAACACAATTCTGACTTTATATCTCGCAATTCTGACTTTATATCATGCAATTCTGACTTTATAACACAATTCTGACTTTATATCTTGCAATTCTGACTTTATATCACGCAATTCTGACTTTATAACACAATTCTGACTTTATATCTCGCAATTATGACTTTATATCACGCAATTCTGACTTTATAACACAATTCTGACTTTATATCTCGCAATTATGACTTTATAACACAATTCTGACTTTATATCTCGCAATTATGACTTTATATCACGCAATTCTGACTTTATATCTCGCAATTCTGGCTTTATCTCGCAATTCTGACTTTATATCTCGCAATTCTGACTTTATATCACGCAATTCTGACTTTATATCACGCAATTCTGGCTTTATCTCGCAATTCTGACTTTATATCTCGCAATTCTGACTTTATATCTCGCAATTCTGACTTTATATCTCGCAATTATGACTTTATATTTCGCAATTATGACTTTATATCTCGCAATTATGACTTTATATCTCGCAATTCTGACTTTATAACACAATTCTGACTTTATAACACAATTCTGACTTTATATTTCGCAGTTCTGACTTTATAACACAATTCTGACTTTATAACACAATTCTGACTTTATATCTCGCAATTCTGACTTTATAACACAATTCTGACTTTATAACACAATTCTGACTTTATATTTCGCAATTCTGACTTTATATCTCGCAATTCTGACTTTATAACACAATTCTGACTTTATATCTCGCAATTCTGACTTTATATCTCGCAATTCTGACTTTATATCACGCAATTCTGACTTTATATCTCGCAATTCTGACTTTATATCTCGCAATTCTGACTTTATAACACAATTCTGACTTTATAACTCAAAATTGTGACTTTATATCTCGCAATTCTGACTTTATATCTCGCAATTATGACTTTATAACACACAATTATGACTTTATAACACACAATTGCGACTATATCAGGCTATTCTGACTTTAACTCGAAATTCTGATTTAATAACACAATTCTGACTTTATATCTCGCAATTCTGACTTTATATCACGCAATTCTGACTTTATATCTCGCAATTCTGACTTTATATCTCGCAATTATGACTTTATAACACACAATTATGACTTTATAACACACAATTGCGACTATATCAGGCTATTCTGACTTTAACTCGAAATTCTGATTTAATAACACAATTGTGACTTTATATCTCGCAATTCTGACTTTATATCTCGCAATTCTGACTTTATATCACGCAATTCTGACTTTATATCTCGCAATTCTGACTTTATATCTCGCAATTCTGACTTTATAACACAATTCTGACTTTATAACTCAAAATTGTGACTTTATATCTCGCAATTCTGACTTTATATCTCGCAATTATGACTTTATAACACACAATTATGACTTTATAACACACAATTGCGACTATATCAGGCTATTCTGACTTTAACTCGAAATTCTGATTTAATAACACAATTGTGACTTTGTATCTCGCAATTATGACTTTATATCACACAATTCTGACTTTATATCTTGCAATTATGACTTTATATCACAAAATTGTGACTTTATAACTCATAATTACGACTTTCTAACTCACAATTGTGACTTTATATCGCAAAATTGTGACTTTATAACTCATAATTACGACTTTCTAACTCACAATTGTGACTTTTTATCACGCAATTCTGACTTTATATCACGAAATTGTGACTTTATAACACAATTGCGACTATATCAGGCTATTCTGACTTTAACTCGCAATTCTGACTTTAACTCGCAATTCTGACTTTATATTACGAAATTCTGACTTTATAACTCACAATTGCGACTTTTTATCATGCAATTCTGACTTTATATCTCGCAATTATGACTTTATAACACACAATTGCGACTATATCACGCAATTCTTTTTATTATGCAATTCTGACTTTATAACTTGCGATTGTCACAGAAAGCTTTCATAGGTTTCCACAGTCATGAACAACCAGGAATGATCAAAATGCCTGGAAGAGTCACTGAAAACGTAAAAGTCATGGAAATGTCTACATCTTTCTAAATGCCCAGCATGATCAGCTTTACATGCTTTATTCTGGGTCTGAGAATATGGAGATTATGGTTTATATATGATCCCTATGCTGTGGTTCTTTGTTCTGTCAAACCTTTATGCATTTGAATATTGTCCACCTTCTCAGGTCCACAATGCAAATCTTGTGTGGTTGTGTTGTGACACACGTATATCAGCTCATCAATCATTGTGGTGAATAATAGGGTTATTTTATAAACAATTGTCCATAAACACAATCATGAACATTTATAGCCGGATTCAGTATCACAGTCTTTGGTGTCTCTTTCTCTTTCCACTTGAGCAAGCATAAAAAAAGCATTTTTAATATGTATTTCCTCAGAGAATATTTCCTCCAGGCATTGATAACCACAGATAACATATGCAACACACACAAGACCACACAATATACAGTAAAATTGTCCACTAATATTTGTATACTGTGTATATAAATAGTTTATACTGTGCATATAGTGTGACTTTGCTGTGTATAATATAGCATAAATGGAAATCTGGAATAATACTGCTAACTGAAAAGAAGCATGCAAAAAATAAAATAAAAAAATCAGTATGAATAAACTACAATATTAGATAAATAGAGGCCCTAAAATATTTAGACACCTTTGAACACTAATTATATATACAGTATATTGTTATATACAGTCAAACCAAAATTTCTTCAACATTTCTCACATTATCACAGTTTATTCGCTATAGTTTAGACAATGGTAATAAAATATGAGCAGAACTCAGTTGATATTTGACTGGTTTTGTCCGTCCTTCTGTTAGACTGTCTCACACATGAATTATGTTGAATATCTGTCAGCTGTTAAATTTAACTACACAATTAGATAATACCAGTTTAGCTCAACCAATCACCAAGCAATGCTTCATTTTGTTCAGTCTGTGTGTAAAAAGAGCATTAGCAATTAAAGAAAAAACACTTCAGCAAAACATGATCAGCTCAAAGTGTCTGAATCATTTTTGGTCCCGAATTGTTATAAATGTCACTGGTAGTCACTGAATGAAGATTTTTTGAGAATAATATCTCACAGTTTACTTTATTTTGCTCTCCTCACTTACATAAATTAACTATAGTGTCCTGCACACACTAGTAGAAAAATATCAAAAATGATATCTAGTGTCTGAATAATTTTTGATTATACACACATAGACGCCTCTTTAACTCCCCCTGCTGGAGGATCTTCTACACTACCGCTGTGATTTGTGCGCATGCGCAGTGAGTCATCTCGAGTTCTAGTGGGCGGGGTTTGTTTGAGCGGTTGCGAGCAGCGGCATCAGATCCGCCGTGAGTGTAGATGGGTGTGTGAGAGTCTCCGTCCGAAACACACACACACACATACACACACCGCTCAAAATAACCCGGGGAGACGATAAAGCTCATATACCACAGCCTCTCCGCCGGGAGAGGAGGAGCAGGAGGGTTTTGGGTCCTGAGCGGGCTCGTTGTGCGGGGGGCCATGGCGCGGGACTATGATTACCTCTTCAAGCTGCTCATCATCGGGGACAGCGGTAAGGAAACACCGGGGATGAGAAACGGAAACAGGCCTCAGTCGCTTACAACGACATTTACATTCACTATAACGACTTAACCCGGGCTTTTTGCGCTGGATACACACGTTATGCAGACTTTGAGTGATTTGACAGCTTTTAAATGACATTGTTGTTGTTTCTGCTTTAACTGATGTAATGGGCCTGTCAACTGAGTTTAGAGTCATTCAGTCTGGGTGTGTTCTGAAATTCATTTTTATTATCTAATAAGGTAAAATTTGAATATGTTACACTGATTAGCATATTATTTGAAGTGTATGTGACAGAATGGGTATATGAACACATTTAACGCATCTAATGTGGGGTTAAATATTAAGCATTTGATTTATGAGGAGATATTATTTTACTTAATGTTGAGATGTTGGCATGTAATGACACACACACACACACAAATTCTCTATTCAATTTTCTCTCTCTCTCACACACACACACTCACACTTTCTCTCTCACACACACTTTCTCTCTCTCACTCACACACAAACAAACAAACACTCACTCTCTCTCACACACATATACACATACACACACACACTATAAAAGCACAGAAAGAGTTTTTTCGACGACAGCTCATGAATGTCATGTAATGTTTTCGGTGTAAAGCTGTAAACTCTGATGTCTGTCTGTCCACAGGTGTCGGCAAAAGCAGTTTACTCCTGAGATTCGCTGATAACACGTTTTCGGGTAGGATCAACACGTCACGTGTGCTTTTAACAAACATTAACTGTGAAAGAAGATACAGAGCCACATTACTGTCACTAAAACTGATTACTAACACACACACACACCACAAACACACACATATGGACACTGCTGTAGGTCATGCTGTTCTACATAATTTAATGCTGGTTAATGTAAGAAAGGTTACAGCGAGTAATAAAGGTTACAGATCTTTGAAAAATAAGTATATCCATTGAAATGCATGCAGATTTATGGAGGGTTATGCTAAAAATTAGAGCTGCACGATATTGAAGAAAAATGCGATATGCGATAACTCATTAAATAATGCGATATGCGATACAATAATGCTTAAAGTGCGTAAAATAAACTTAAATTATCTTTAAAATATATTTAAAATTATATAACCTACATGCGTGTTTCACAATCTTTTCATGACAGTAAAACATCCCTAAACTTCTGAAAGTGAACATCATGAAGTGTTATTCTAACATCAGTGTAAACCTCGGGGGTCAGGGGTCAGGTTATCCTACATTAGGGTTATGAACAACACAAACTGAATAATCAAATGTAAAAATAAAACACTGATTAGTTTTCACTGTATGAATTAAATATATCCTGATTCTTATTAAAGCTGCAGAAGTTATTCAGCCGAGAGCAGCTTTTCTTCATGACCCAGTTTATATACATTTGCGATATTTCGATAATTTCGATATATTTTGCAGCCCTACTAAAAATATCAGCAGCATTGAGCTTATTTCCAGGATGATTTAGTGATTTTTATGCTGATTTCTGTGTCGTTGCAGGAAGCTACATCACCACGATCGGCGTGGACTTCAAGATTCGCACGGTGGAAATAAACGGGGAGAAAGTCAAGTTGCAGATTTGGGATACAGCCGGACAGGAGAGATTCAGGACCATCACCTCCACGTGAGTCGCATTAAGCTGATGCTTTCTGACACCGTGTGCTAACTACACGCGACGCGACGCGCGATAAAAGGTTCTTCTCCATGTTAATCAGTGTTTGTCCTATCCGGCCGCGACGGCGACACGCGACGATTCTATTTTAGAAACGGTTTCTATTTTTCTGCGACGTCGCGCTGGA
>CM040820.1:1132500-1180000 GCA_022828995.1 Vimba vimba | reverse complement strand
CTGTGTGTTGAGCTGTGTGTTGAGCTGTGTGTTGAGCTGTGTGTTCAGGTGTGTGTTGAGCTGTGTGTTGAGCTGTGTGTTGAGCTGTGTGTTGAGCTGTGTGTTGAGGTGTGTGTTGAGCTGTGTGTTGAGCTGTGTGTTGAGCTGTGTGTTGAGCTGTGTGTTGAGCTGTGTGTTGAGCTGTGTGTGTTGAGCTGTGTGTTGAGCTGTGTGTTGAGCTGTGTGTTGAGCTGTGTGTTGAGCTGTGTGTTCAGCTGTGTGTTGAGCTGTGTGTTGAGCTGTGTGTTGAGCTGTGTGTTGAGCTGTGTGTGTTGAGCTGTGTGTTGAGCTGTGTGTTGAGCTGTGTGTGTTGAGCTGTGTGTTGAGCTGTGTGTTGAGCTGTGTGTTGAGCTGTGTGTTGAGCTGTGTGTTGAGCTGTGTGTTGAGCTGTGTGTTCAGCTGTGTGTTGAGCTGTGTGTTGAGCTGTGTGTTGAGCTGTGTGTTGAGCTGTGTGTTGAGCTGTGTGTTCAGCTGTGTGTTGAGCTGTGTGTTGAGCTGTGTGTTGAGCTGTGTGTTGAGCTGTGTGTGTTGAGCTGTGTGTTGAGCTGTGTGTTGAGCTGTGTGTTGAGCTGTGTGTTGAGCTGTGTGTTGAGCTGTGTGTTCAGCTGTGTGTTGAGCTGTGTGTTGAGCTGTGTGTTGAGCTGTGTGTTGAGCTGTGTGTTGAGCTGTGTGTTGAGGTGTGTGTTGAGCTGTGTGTTGAGCTGTGTGTTGAGCTGTGTGTTGAGCTGTGTGTTGAGCTGTGTGTTGAGCTGTGTGTTGAGCTGTGTGTTGAGCTGTGTGTTGAGCTGTGTGTTGAGCTGTGTGTTGAGCTGTGTGTTCAGGTGTGTGTTGAGCTGTGTGTTGAGCTGTGTGTTGAGCTGTGTGTTGAGCTGTGTGTTGAGCTGTGTGTTGAGCTGTGTGTGTTGAGCTGTGTGTTGAGCTGTGTGTTGAGCTGTGTGTTGAGCTGTGTGTTCAGCTGTGTGTTGAGCTGTGTGTTGAGCTGTGTGTTGAGCTGTGTGTTGAGCTGTGTGTTGAGCTGTGTGTTCAGCTGTGTGTTGAGCTGTGTGTTCAGCTGTGTGTTGAGCTGTGTGTTGAGCTGTGTGTTGAGCTGTGTGTTGAGCTGTGTGTTGAGCTGTGTGTTGAGCTGTGTGTTGAGCTGTGTGTTGAGCTGTGTGTTGAGCTGTGTGTGTTGAGCTGTGTGTGTTGAGCTGTGTGTTGAGCTGTGTGTTGAGCTGTGTGTTCAGGTGTGTGTTGAGCTGTGTGTTGAGCTGTGTGTTGAGCTGTGTGTTGAGCTGTGTGTTGAGCTGTGTGTTGAGCTGTGTGTTGAGCTGTGTGTTGAGCTGTGTGTTGAGCTGTGTGTTGAGCTGTGTGTTGAGCTGTGTGTGTTGAGGTGTGTGTTGAGGTGTGTGTTGAGCTGTGTGTTGAGCTGTGTGTTGAGGTGTGTGTTGAGGTGTGTGTTGAGCTGTGTGTTGAGCTGTGTGTTGAGCTGTGTGTTCAGCTGTGTGTTGAGCTGTGTGTTGAGCTGTGTGTTGAGCTGTGTGTTGAGCTGTGTGTTGAGCTGTGTGTTGAGCTGTGTGTTGAGCTGTGTGTTGAGCTGTGTGTTGAGCTGTGTGTTCAGGTGTGTGTTGAGCTGTGTGTTGAGCTGTGTGTTGAGCTGTGTGTTGAGCTGTGTGTTGAGCTGTGTGTTCAGCTGTGTGTTGAGCTGTGTGTTGAGCTGTGTGTTGAGCTGTGTGTTGAGCTGTGTGTTGAGCTGTGTGTTGAGCTGTGTGTGTTGAGCTGTGTGTTGAGCTGTGTGTTGAGCTGTGTGTTGAGCTGTGTGTTGAGCTGTGTGTTGAGCTGTGTGTTGAGCTGTGTGTTGAGCTGTGTGTGTTGAGCTGTGTGTGTTGAGCTGTGTGTTGAGCTGTGTGTGTTGAGCTGTGTGTTGAGCTGTGTGTTGAGCTGTGTGTTGAGCTGTGTGTTGAGCTGTGTGTTCAGCTGTGTGTTGAGCTGTGTGTTGAGCTGTGTGTTGAGCTGTGTGTTGAGCTGTGTGTTCAGCTGTGTGTTGAGCTGTGTGTTGAGCTGTGTGTTGAGCTGTGTGTTGAGCTGTGTGTTGAGCTGTGTGTTGAGCTGTGTGTTGAGCTGTGTGTTGAGCTGTGTGTTGAGCTGTGTGTGTTGAGCTGTGTGTTGAGCTGTGTGTTGAGCTGTGTGTTGAGCTGTGTGTTGAGCTGTGTGTTGAGCTGTGTGTTCAGGTGTGTGTTGCAGACGGGAGTGAGTCTGAGCTCCACAAAGACGCTGTTGATGGAGTCGCTGGTATGTGGAGCGCAGGGATGATCGTCACACGCTCTCCTATTAGAATAAGTGAATCTCAGGATCAGCTCATACACACACACACACACTACACCAGCTGACGCCTTCCAGACCTGACGCATCTCGGTTCTGCAAGTGTCAGATCACCAAATGAATGTTTTGACATGGGAACATCTGATGACGTTCACCACTTCCTGTCAGTGATGATGTCATTCACAGGAAGTGAAAGAGGCATTAGGAATCATTTAAACTGGATTCCTTGTCTCTTATTCCAAACAGACTGAATATTATTAATATAATGTTTCACTGTAAAGAAAAATAACACTGTTTTTTGCGTTCCAGACCAGTTTCTTCCTTGAGTCCGTTTAATCCTTTAAATCAGCGATTCTCAAACTTTTTTTTTTTGTCAGCTGAACCTTTTTGAGCTCAAATATTTACTTGACTCGCTCCTCAAATTTAACATTTCAATAATTTAACAACAAACTTGCATGTTTGCAGTTCTTTGGTGTTGATTAATGGTCACATGACGTGCACGTAAACATATTTCATCATTTTTAGTAAGCGTTTTATTTTATGATTATTTAATTTATTTAAATTTGACATTTTTATGACTTATTATTAGCTTTTCATTAGGGATGCACGATATATCGGCCACTATATCGGTATCGGCCGATATATGTTCATTTTTTATGTTATCGGCCCGATAAGAACATTTGGCCGATATATTAAAGCCGATAATTAATGTTTTATTTCCTTCAGCTGAGACATGATTAGTGGTGTAACAATACATCGACATGAAGTGATGCATCGGTCCGACGTCTAACGGTACGATGCACCGATGCCACACTTAAAATATCTATAAACTAGGGCTGAGACGACACCCATCTCCCGATTCAATACTATCACAATACTTGGGTGCCGATACGATATGTATTGCGATTTATTTTTTTATAAAAAAAAAATAATAATAATAATTTTTTTTTAGAATTGCAAGATTTCTACAAGTATTGCGATTCGATATAGCAATTTTTGGTCCCACTTTATATTAAGTGGCTTTAAGTACTATGTACTTACATGTACTTACATTGAAATTAATAATTTGATACAATGTACTTATTGTGTAACTACATGTTTTTACATTGTACTTACATTTTAAAAATTCCTGCATGTAATTACAGCTGTAATTAATTTATATAATTACATTTGTAATTACACAGTTGACCCTTCCCTTACACCTTAAACCTACCCAATCCACCTCACCTGTCCCTAATCTTACCCGTATCACACCTCAATAGCAGCAAAAGTGTTTTACAATACAACATGAACACAATAAGTACATTGTACTTATTTTTTGATGTAAGTACATAGTACTTAACGCCACTTAATATAAAGTGGGACCCAATTTTTTAACACTAGACCATCGGGTAAAGTTCAATCATACACTTACACAGACTGTACATGATGTATAAGATGAGTCATATTTACAAAAACAAATCATCACATCTTTCTGACTGTTACTTCAGAAGCGTCACACACTACTACATTCTCCTGAACAAATGATTCAATAACAAATACATTTTTTAACAGTCACTTGTTGCCAATTAGTGGCGAAACAATGTAATCGATAAATGCGTTATTTTAAGCACCAAGTTTCTATCAAAAGCTGATTTTGTTCACTACCGTAGTCTTCAGTGTTCATATTTGAGCTTTAAACTTTTATCCAAGTACTTCTATGATAATTTTAACAATTGCATCACAGAAATAATGATCCTATGAGGTTGAAAAGACTGTTTGTGAAGCCGTTTCATGACGACTCTCTCCGGGTCAGCGCCAACACAGATCTGAATGTTGCGATATGATTTTGTCAAAGTTTAATAGACGGATTTAAAGATCGCGTGTGTGTGTTTGAATGGAGATCACAGTCTTTTAAAGATGAATCGTGCAGCTCTACTGTCTTATCTCTCTCTCAGCGTATGAGCAGCGCGAGGGCTTTCAGTGCGTTCAGTCTCACGTCTCTTCCACGTGTCCACTTACGTCACTCAACACTCATAGATGACGACACATGTCATCCTCTGTTGGAATGAAAGTGGATAACTTCTGTCAACCTCATCTACAAGCAAGGACAAATATAAAACAATTGAATTTGAATTAATATCGATTCTGGAATAAAAAAATCAATTTTAGATTCGAAAAATAAATAAATTGCGATAGCTAGGTGAACCGTCTTTTTTCTCCTAGCCCCTTATATATATGGTACCTTTATTTTGACACTCTCCACATCCTCACGTAACGTCCATTTACGCATTTACACCAAAGCGTGCATTTTCGTCTACTCCCCATACTGTCCGCCGGTGTGTCTTTAACGTTAATTTTCTCAGCTGAAAAAGACGCCTGACAAGATTGACTGAACCCTAATAGCGCTAGTCTTTTCTTCCGTATTGTGCCGTATATCCGCTTCTGGAACAAGATCAAATGTGGGCGGGACTTGATTGTGTCTGTGAGGAATTGATTGGATGGTTGTGGTTTGCTATTGGCTGATCTCATGTGAGTGACAGGTTATAGCTCCGCCCTCATCATAAGAGAAGAGATTCTGCAAGAGGAAGTTATTCTGATTCAAGATTATTAAAACTTTAATGATGTGCACCCATAAATCATTTAAAGTAGCGATATTCCATTAAAAATAAGAACCGTCCAGTTTGATTTCATGTTGACTAACCTTAAAACTTTTATAAATGTAGTTTTTATTTTTTTCTGTTTTCAATTGTTTCTCGCAACGAATCTACTGCAATGGCACTGAATTACTGTTGATCAGTGTGTCTGTGGCTGATCTCAGATCAGGACTTTTATTGTGTTTTTATGTTTGTTTGTGTCATGTGATCTCTTTCAGGTATTACAGAGGCACACACGGCGTTATAGTGGTTTATGACGTCAGCAGCGCAGAGTCGTTCGTGAACGTCAAACGCTGGCTTCATGAAATCAATCAAAACTGTGACGACGTTTGTCGAATATTAGGTAAATAGATTGTTGCTTTTTTGGATGAATTTCACAAAGAAATGTCCTGGTCCTCCTGTTGCACACATTTTTCTTCTTAAAGATTTATAAGATACAGTATTTTAAATGTTTAAGATGTTTTTCAGCTTTTTGTCTCCACTAGCTCACTTTACATGGTCCTGCGGTGTGACAAATACATTTATAAAAGTATTAATGTTTCATGGATCTCTTAATTAATTTGTGCTTGTAAAAAGTGCATGCGCAATTTTAATGTTATGCGTGCATTGTTATAATGCAATTAATGTGATATGAAATTTCTATTTGTTCATGTTTTTATAGTTGATGATGATGAACAGTTTTTTGTATAAGAATGGTACAAATGGTAATCAATGGTAAATGCCTATAAAGAAAATTATGGTAATTCTTTAGTTTTTTTTATGCTATTATTTCTTATATTTTATGAGCTATTTTTTGGAAGAAAATGTTTAATTGATTTAATTACACAATACAAAAAAATCTTGTCTTAAAAGAAATAGTCCTAAAAATAGACATAATATTCTTTATCTTTAATCTATTTCTTTAATTTTCTATATTTTGGAGATGAAATAAGAATTTGACATTTTTTGATGGTATTTTATCAGATTCAGCCTTTTAGCATGTTATGAACTCTTGATGATCATTGTGTGGTTGCTTTGCTGCTAATTAAAGGTGCAGTAAGCGATTTCTGAGAAACAGAAACGCCCTCCCTTCACTGCTCCGCCCCCAAATGCATGAGTGGATGTCTCTTTATCATAGCTGAAGCAAAGCAAAATAATGCTTCATGAAGATGATGAACGAACAAAAAGGAAGAACAAAAAATGAACATATAGTACACTAGAGTATTTACAAACAAATGCAACCCCGGCGTCTGCTTTCAGGCCTTCCTGCTCAGGTCTCTCCAGCACTGAAAGACTTTACTAATATTAATGCGGGTCCTAAAGCTCTTGCCTGATCATAACCCTCTTTTGTAATGTCTCTCAGCCATCTCTCTTTCTACAGTCTTTCTTCAAATCTCCATCTTGCTCGCTCTCTCTCCTCCCCCTTCATGAGTGGACACGCCCCTTACTGTTGATTGACTCACTCTCTCTCCTCCCCATTGTGAGTGGACACGACCCTTACTGTTGATTGGCTCACTCTCTCCTCTCCATCAGTGTAAGTCTCACACACAACAACACCTGAACATCTGTGTCGAGATTTGACTCTAGTGACATGCGGAAGATACGTGTGTGAACAACAATATCTCAATCAGAAGAATCTTGAATCTCAATCTCTCTCCTCCCCCATCATGAGTGGACACGCCCCCCACTGCTGATTGGCTCACTCTCTCTCTCCTCCCCCATCATGAGTGGACACGCCCCCCCACTGCTGATTGGCTCACTCTCGCTCTCCTCCCCCATCATGAGTGGACACGCCCCCCTTCTGCTGATGGGCTCACTCTCTCCTCCCCCATCATGAGTGGACACGCCCCCTACTGCTGATTGGCTCACTCTCTCTCCTCCCCATCGTGAGTGGACACGCCCCTTACTGTTGATTTGCTCACTCTCTCTTCTCCCCATCGTGAGTGGACACGCCCCCTACTGCTGATTGGCTTACTCTCTCTCCTTTTCATCATGAGTGGACACGCCCCCTACTGCTGATTGGCTCACTCTCTCCTCCCTCATCATGAGTGGACACACCCCCTACTGCTGATTGGCTCACTCTCTCACCTTTTCATCATGAGTGGACACGCCCCCTACTGCTGATTGGCTCACTCTCTCCTCCCTCATCATGAGTGGACACGCCCGCTACTGATGACTGGCTCACTCTGTCCTCCCCCATCATGAGTGGACACGCCCCCTACTGCTGATTGGCTCACTCTCTCTCCTCCCCCATCATGAGTGGACACGCCCCCTACTGCTGATTGGCTCACTTTCTCCTCCCCCATCATGAGTGGACACGCCCCCTACTGCTGATTGGCTACAAGAGTGTTGTGCTGCTCGGTCCGATCCACTTTCAACAGCATTTCTCAGAAATCTCTTACTGCACCTTTAAGATGTGACTGTTGTTTTTGTTATTGATTATATTTGGTTTTAATGGTCATGTGGTCTGAATTCAGTGGGTAATAAGAATGACGACCCCGCCTCTAAAGTGGTGGAGACCAATGACGCGCAGAAGTTTGCTGAGCAGATGGGCATCCGACTGTTCGAGACCAGCGCCAAGGAGAACATCAACGTGGAGGATGTAAGTTTACACCAAAATACAAAAATTCTTTTGTACCTAAAAAGTTTAATGCAACAATGGCTGCGTTTACATGCATTTGCAGCTCTGAAAGCAGGATGGATTCTGATTGGCTGTCATTGTTTTTATTGTTACTTCACTCTGAATGTGATTCCAATGATATTGTCTAGTCTGGTCTTTTGTTTCATATAATTTTTAGAAGACATCTAATGTCCAGAAATGCCTTGTTTTCATTGATTCACTGTGTGTGTCTTCATGTCAGATGTTCAACTGCGTCACTGAGCTCGTCCTGAAGACCCGGAAGGAGACGGTGGCCAAACAACAGCAGCAACAGCAGAGCGAAGTGATCAAACTGAGTAAGAGCAGCAAACGCAAGAAGAAGTGCTGCTAATGGACTGGACACACACACACACACACACTCTCTCACTCACACACACACTCTTAGACAAAACGCCACTGAACTGACAAGAGAACTTAACATACTTCAACCATCCCGTCAGAGACTAGTAATGAGAGATATATCTAGAGATTTACTAATGAGCCCGTTTGGACTTCGGGAGGCGAACAAACTCGGATGTTTTAGCCGGAGTGGATTCAAGTGGCATCGCACTTTTGTCTTTCTTTCCTGCCACGAGAATTTTAAAATGGAGAATGAAATGTTTTCTCTCTTCATGCATCTTCATCGTCCACGTTTCGCGCGGCTGTGGGATCAAAACCAGCGAGGCCCAGCGTGAGTGTCGGTGTGGCCAATCAGGACGTCGGAGAACATCACGTGTCTTCATGCTCTCGTTATTGACGGCCACTTTATGGACCAAACATGTGCTGATCTGCCAACCGCCGAGACACACTCGGTTTGCCTTTTGCTTTCTCTTTTGTCTTTCATTTTTGTAAAATTGTATTTTTTTACTAACAAATCATACAATCAAACACACGGTAGCGTTTAGAGAATCTCATTGGAAGCTCGTTTTCGCCACGAAATAGAAAAATAATAATAATGGTAATTGCAACTCAACTTTGTCTTGGAATCGACAGTTTATGAAAAGTCAGAATTGTGAGTTTATATAAATGGCAGAATTATCTGTAAGTGCAAATTTTTTCTCAATTGTTTATATCACAAAAATCAGAATTGCAAGTTTATAATAAAAAAGGTCAGAATTGCGAGATATAAACAGCAGAAAAAAAAACTTTATTATAAATAATTCCGACCTTTTTTTATATAAACTCACAATTCTGACTTTTTTCTTACAACCGCAATTCAGATTTTTTTTTCTCTCAATTGTTTATATCTCACAATATCATGAAGAAGTCAGAATTGCAAGTTTATATATAAAAAAAATCAGAATTATCTGTAAAAAAAACTGAAGTGCAAATTTTTTCTTTTTTTTTTGAGAAAAAAATCAGAATTGCAAGTTTATAATAAAAAAGGTCAGACTTGCGAGATATAAAGTCACAGTAATATTTTTTTATCCCAATTTTTTTATATCTCTCAATTCTGAGAATAAAGTCAGAATTGCAAGTTTATATAAAAAAGGTCTGAATTGTGAGATATAAACGGCAGAAAAAAATACTTTATTATAGATAATTCCGACCTTTTTTTATATAAACACACACATTTTTCTTACAACCGCAATTCAGATTTTTTTCTCTCAATTGTTTATATCTCACAATATCACGAAAAAGTCAGATTTGCAAGTGTATATAAAAAAAAATCTGAATTATCTGTAAAAAAAACTGAAGTGCAGATTTTTTCTTTTTTCTGAGAAAAAAATCAGAATTGCATTACATTGAATTGTATATAAAAAAAGGTAAGAATTATCTGTAAAAAAAAAAAAAAAAAAAAAATCAGAATTGCTGTTGTAAGAAAAAAAGTGAGAATTGTGAGATAATACCCACTTATCTTTAAAAAAAAAAAACTTTTTATCCTGTGTCGTAAACAAGCTTCCACAGAATCTGGTGCCATTGACTGACCGTGATCATATTTGGTGAGGAAACGCTGAATGTGAAAGTGCTGAGTCTCATCAGAAACGCATGTTCTGTCTTCATTTACTCTCCCGCACGTCACTGCCAACCGCTTCCTTCCTTCTGTGGGTCACGGAGGAGAGCAGCGGGAGCATTCTGCCAAACGTCTCCTGTAGGGTTTCACAGAAGAGCGGGTTCAGACTGACATGAGGGCGAGTAAATGACCTCTCACCGTGAAGAACAGTGATCATGTGACTGATGTATTTCAGGAAGACCTGAAAACATCACATCCCGATGATTGAAACGTTCACTTTCAGTGTTTTGCACAGATTGTGGGAGCGACTGATTCTTGCTTGTGGAATCTGAATCCACCGTTGTGCTAATTAGTGTTGATATGATTGAAGGTCCGCTCTCGATGATGAACACGCATGTCTGCATGTGGACACACACACGTGCGTATGTGTGCTTCTGTGTGTATGTGTAATGATCTGGTGTACACTGGAAAAGATGAAATATTACTCATATCCATTGTTCCAACAACACCATAATAAACATTTTAAAAGAACAAACCGCTTGAGTTGTTTCTGCAGTCGTTCCACCACAAGGTGGCGCTCTAACCCTGCATCATGACAGACTCCTGCAGTTCAACACTGTTGTTTTATTCAGATCTACAGTTTGATAGAATTACTGACATGGTTTTGTTTTTGGATGAGCTGAAATTGCCTGATCACTGTTTTATATATTAGATTCATGTGAATAAAGACCATCAGTCAGGCTAGAATCTGCTCAAAAATACTGTAAAACAGTGAAATATTATTATAATGTAAATCATCTGTTTTCTATGTGAATATATAGTAAAGTGTAATTTATTCCTGTGAATTTCCAGCATCATTACTCCAGTCTTCAGTGTCACATGATCCTTCAGAAATCACTCTAATATGAGGATTTGATGATCAATTATTATCAAATATTATCGGTGTGCAATTATTGGTTCTTATTATTATCAATGTTGAAAATCGTTTTTGCTGAAAAAATTACTTTTTTTTTTTTTTCAGGATTCTTTGATGAATAGAAAGTTCAAAAGAACAGCATTTATTTGAAATAGAATATTTTGTAACATTATAAATGTCTTTACTGTCACTTTAGAACAATTAAATGCATCCTTGATGAATAAAAGTATTAATTTAGTATTTTTTTTAACCTTACCCCGATCTTTTGAATGATAGTTAATCACGGTTTCCACAAAAATATGAACTGTTTTAAACACTGATAATAATCATAAATATTTTTTGAGCATCAAATCCTCATATTAGAGTGATTTCTGAAGGATCATGTGACACTGAAGACTGGAGTAATGATGCTGAAAATTCACAGGAATAAATTACACTTTACTATATATTCACATAGAAAACAGATGATTTACATTATAATAATATTTCACTATTTTTACTGTATTTTGATCAAATAAATTCAGACTTAATAAACTTGAGACTTCTTTTTTTTTTTAAAAGTACAGGATGTAATGTGTTTTTTGTTAAAGTATTTTTCTTTTATAGTAATTGATCCCTGCTCATGTTATATAATTTGTTTAAGTGAACAAATGCTTATATTTTCATATTACTTATATTTCATATTACTTATATTTTCATATTCGTTCAGTCAACAGTCATTCCAGTTGTAACTTAGCCATGCTGACAAGTAATTAAATAATTTTAGTACATTTTTAGTAAACACTTTACAATAAGGTTCATTAATTAACATGAATGCATTAACTAACATGAACTAACCATGATCAACACATTTGTTAATCTTTAGTTAATAAAAATCCAGCTGTTTATTGTTAGTTCATGTTAGTTCAAAGTGCATTAACTAATGTTAACAAGATTTGAATAAAGTATTAGTAAATATTGAAATTAATAAATGCTGTTTAAGTGCAGTTCATTATTAGTTCATGCTAACTAATGTATTGTTAACTAATGAACCTTATTGTAAAGTGTGACCAGTAATGTTAATAGCACAGCCATTCAAAACCCGAGGGATATCGCAGAGTAAGTGGGACTGGTGTAAACACAGATATCAGACGCCAGTCGTGTGTAAACACAGATATCAGACGCCAGTCGTGTGTAAACCGGTGGGAAATGGTCAAAAGATCATGTGTGTGCATTAAACCTTCAGTGTAAACGCAGCATGGCGTCTGGTGTTGTAGTTTCAGCTCCAGATGGTGCCGTGACCCGAGAGGTCGTGTCTCCATCGTGTGTGAAGCACTTAAGATCATCGTTGTATAATGATGTTTTCCTGTCGTTTTCTTTCTGCAGCATCATAACACGTCTGTGCTATAATAATGCCTCATTCAGTCACCAAATTCACCAAAATTACATATTTAAAAGTTTTTTTCTTTGAAAAATCCCTTAAAACTCGCTTAAATGTAACTCGACACCCTCGCCTCATTTAGTATGCGTGGTTCTATGAATATGCAAATGAGCCCCGCCTCCACTCACTCCCTCAGCTCAGAGATCCACTGGTTGACGATCACACGTTGATCTGATTGGTTACAAGGTAGTTTGTGACGTCAGAAACACCAGCGATTTCAAAGCGTGTTTTTGAGACTGTCTTTGGTTCACTGCAGTTTTAAGGAGGAAATACTCAGCAATGGTGTCGACTTATGAATTTACACATGATTTGTCTTAAAGCATATTAAAAACACCACATAGACACATTAAAAGCTGGATTTTCACCACAGGGGGACTTTAAGATTTATGTATTTGAATTGCATTTAATATTTCCATCCGTATGGATCACATAAACTAATGAACTTAATGTGATGCATATTTTTATTATTAATTATTATATTGAAACGGGTCAGATTTCTGTAACAGCACTGATGAACTGAATGTGTTTTAAACACAAAACGTCGTTTATATATTACTTATATATTTACCATCAACTTGATTTCAAGCTCATGCATTTTAATTAATTGAATATTGCTCGTTTCAATATTTTTAAACATGATCATACTTTTTGAACAGAATAAAGGTAGTTTTGAAATTCACAATGAACAGGGGCCGTATTCACAAAGAATTTTAAGGCTAAAAGTAGCTCCTAACTGGCAAATTTAGGAGCAACTCCTAAAAATAATGGGCGTGTCACTCGTAACTTTAGGACTCCTAATTTTTTTCACTAAGAGTAATTCACGAAGCATTTTAGCCCTAAAAGTAGCACCTAAGCCTGGGACAGCTTAAAAGAAGTCGAGAGGACTCCTAACTCACTAAGACCTATTCACAAACCGCTTTTTGTGGCATTTCACGTTGCGATGTTTTGAAATGCGTATGCGGCGGCTACAGGAGCTTCCAATCGCGAGGGAACAATTTTGCATTGTAGGCATAACTAGGGATGCAATAACGCCACCAACAACAACCAAAACTAGGCTACTCATTGCATGTAAACTATTTGTAACGTTTCATTGTGAATCAAATTAAAATGTTCTTCTCTTTGCAAACGTAGGCAGAGGCATATAGTGACAGATTAATTCAATAATGTTGCAAAGATATTGCATCAATCCATATGTTTCATTAGGCTACTAGGCTGTTTGTTTTGCCTTACTCTTTATTCATTTAGGCTATTTATTCAGTTATTCATCATCTTCCGTCCTTCGCACTACTTGTGTAGCGCACGCATTCTCAGACCTGTCACCTGTCACTCATCATCGTTGGGGAGGTGTTTGGAATCATTCCCGCGTTACAATCATCAGCCAATCAAGGTGGTCACTTCAGTCCAGCTCGTGCATGAGTAATGACGTCATCCATAGCAACGAAGACTCACTCTTAGTTTAGGAGTTGTCATTTTTCTTTACTAAGAGTAGGTCTGAAAGGCGTTGTGAATAACTTTTAAGAGAAAACTCCTAGCTAAAATCTTTTAGTGCGATTTAGGAGTACTCCTAGTGGTAAGATAAAATGCTTTGTGAATACGGCCCCTGATTTCTAAGCAATTTGAATAAATCTGATTATTCAGATACAAGCATACAGATGCAAATATGGCATTTTTTTAAAATGCATAAATGCAACTAATTTATGCATGACTGACAAATATGCATCACATTCAGTTTATTAGTTCATGTTTGATCCAAATGCATGGGAATTATCTGCAATAATCTTGTGAAACTGTTTTACAGTGTTTTTGTGGTCAAGATTTTGCTAAACATCTCTTTTTGTGCTCCAAAATAACATAAGGGTGAGAATTGTGTTTTATGGATGAACTGTTCCTTTAAAATTAATATAAAATCAGGATTTTGGAGATCAAATATAATCATTTAAAGTTTAAATGATTATATTTGATCTCCAAAATCCTGATTTTATATTAATTTGTGTGTTCTGGGTTTCCTGACACATGCATTTAATGAATTGAATATCGCTTGTTTCACAGCTATAGCTGAATTTTAAACATATTTTTTTAACAGAATAAATTTAGTTTTCAAATTCACAATGAACAGATTCATAAGCAATTTGAATAAAACCTGATCAATTATACAGATGCAAATATGGCATGATTTTTTTTTTTTAAATGCAATTAATTTATGCATGACTGACAAATATGCATCACATTCAGTTTATTAGTTTATGTTTGATCCAAATGCATGGGAATTATCTGCAATAATCTCGTGAAACTGTTTTAAAGTGTTTTTGTGGTCAAGATTTTGCTAAACATCTCTTTTTGTGCTCCAAAATAACATAAGGGTGAGAATTGTGATTTATGGATGAACTGTTCCTTTAAATGATTATATTTGGTCTCCACAATTCTGATTATGAGATAATTTGTGTATTTAGGGTTTTGTTCGGCGTGTCGTCTCAGATCGTTTCTACCTATTCTAGACGGCTATTTTCTCTTTATGTCTCTATGATTTCCCATGTCTCTCTCCATCCCAGCTCGGGGAGGCTGTTGCCATGGTGCTCACAGGCATCGCCAGGGAAACCAGATCTTCACAACCAATGAGACTCGATAAGAGAAATGCTGCTGTTCTCCGCGGCTCGTCAGATGGTGTGTGTGTCAAAGGTCAGTGTGTTGTGATGCAAACCTGAACACAAAAACTTCATCCAGAGTTCGGCTTCTGACACTGAGAAAGCTGAATCAGTCTTTTTAAAGCATTAAAGCCCTGAAATGTTCTTAAAATCATTTTTTCTTTAATATTCCCAGCAGAACTAAACAAATAAAACTGATTTGCCTTACAATGACCTTTCATCATGTTTGGAATATTAACATGCTCCGTACTTTAATGCATATCCCGTAATGCAATGTGCTTGACTTGACCTTCATTTATGGGAGTTGTTATATAGACTATAGCTAAGGTTTATGTATTTATCATCAATGTACTTTTGACTTTTTTTTTGTTGCAAAAATTAGCTATCTATTCCCAGTTGATCATTGAGCTTTTGCAGTTAGCAATTATATTATAATTCACATTTATGTTGTATATACTTCATAATGTATGTATTTATTCCCCAATAACAACAACAAAACTATTTGTCGCGTAGAATAATGATTGTGGGCGGAGCTTAGGCGAACGTCGTGACGTATTATGGGTGCGTCGGCCAATGAATTGTCGCGCTAAACGCGCAAAATTTGAAATTCCCAGGAAACGTTGAAGGTTCAGTCAGTCAGTCAGTCAGAGATGTTCATCTAAAGTTTAGAGATTAATCTATTTTATTGTTTCAGGTATTCTCACATGAACATTTGGTGAGCATATTTCTCATTTTCTGTCGAACTGGACTCGATGTGTCTGTTAAAAACGAACGTTATGAAATGACGAGGGAAAGTGTCAAACTGAAATATTGTTGCGCGATGTCAAAATAATGTCATATTTCGTTATGAATGATTTCATAAGCGATGTCAATTTATTCTCATAATCTGTTTGTTTAACGACACTGGTAGTTTGCTGTCATGTTTGATGTATGAGAGTATCAGTTGATCGGTTTTGATGTTTGTTATCCTGAAAATGATTAGCATTACTAAGTTGTTGAACACGGTCACAGATGAATTTAAGTTTAGATTATTTTATTAATATTCAGTATAAATATTCCTCTCGTGTGAAAAATAAATTTTTAAAAATACAAATATTCCGTTTAGCTTCTTAGATAGTAATAAAAGCGCATAAACTATATGTAAGTTATAGTTTTACATGTATAACTTTACAAGACTTAGAATTAATAAAGAAGGATCGTTTAAAATCTATAAAAATGCCTCTGTCAACTATAAGTTGATCTGCTTTGTGTTTATAATTAAGCTTTTAGTTTAATTCAAGCCTGATTTTTATATTGATAATTCAATTGTTATGTGTTTTAGAGCTGTTATCATCATTAATACGGTTTAAATGTGTCTCAAATCCTAGTGAACTTGGACAGCATTTCTGTGCTAGCTAGGCAGCAATAGCAACTTTATTTATATAGCACTATTAAAACAACACAAGTTGACGAATGTGCTTTACAATGGAAAAAGAAGAGGGAAAAAGCATCATATAGGCAACACTGATTAAAAGCTATTGATAACTAGGATTGGGACACAGCAAATAATGTAATTGGACATCATCATTAGCAGGCTGTATTGACCTTATTCACAGCAGCGCCATCTTTGATTTTTAATGGGAATGAAAGCGAGGCTGTGAGGGACAGAATGGGCTGTACTGCTATTTAATGTGTTTTTGGATTGTTCTGCTCATGAAACACTGGAAAAATATCTTTCCAAGAGATTTCACTTGACAAAAAACAATTTAAGCTGTGGAAAATTGTAAGTAATCTAGGATCTTTACACAGCTTTTTACAGCGGATGCCACAAGTCTGTCCCTCACATCCTCGCTCTCACGCCTGTCATGGCGCTGCTCTGAATAAGGTCTATTGATTGAGTGTCTTGATGATGTCTGTCCTGCAGTGATGCTGAAGTTTAAGTATGGAGGTCAAGGCAGTGTTCGAGATCTGGCCGCCAGCGACTCCATCACGATCCGCTGCGCTCGACTCAATCAGCTTCTCCAGGTGAGAGTCATGTGGGATCAATTAAGGGTATGATAATTACAGAAATAATATCTAAATCATTATTATTCTAAATAAGCATTAGTAAAAGCCAGATGCCACAAATAATTTGCTGTGTAGTGACCTTTAATGTGGAGTGACGTTATCGCATCAGACATGTGACACTTTGCTCACAGCTGATTGGTCCAAGTTCGGTTTGCAACCTCTTACCTGGAACATCACCTGACCCGGACCAGGTTAGCCGCGGAGCGTTCGTTACTATGACGATGAACACGCTAAAAGCCAAACCACCTTCATGGTGCTTAAAAACCAGCAGGGTTCCCACGGCTCCTTGAGAGTTTGTGAACCTGAAAACATTTTTTCAAGCCCCTGGAAAGTTGTTGAAAATAAACACACACACACACACACACACACACACACACACAGGTCCTTTAAAAGTGCTTGAATTTATATTTTGTGAAAGAAGTTTTCTGGATAAAATTCCGCATGATTCCCTCCGGTCCGCTAATGTTATTTCACCAACACTGCGTGGCCTGTGCGCACTAGCTCGCCTGATTTACGCTAGTCACGCGCATTTACGCGTTACGTTCAGTGTTCCCCGCGTAAGGTTCTGTGTGTTGTGTGTTTCCCTGACGTTCACTCTCGCACGAAACTACTGCGATGGAACCTCAACGTTTGTTGTTGGACACAATAAGTGTGTCTCCACATTAAGTCCTTGAGTTTGAGGGCATTGGACCTGGAAAGTCCTTGACTTTGAAGCTAACCGAGGTGTGGGAACTAAACTGAAACACACTTGGCTAGCCCCCTAAACCGGCGTCATGTATAGACCCCTGTTCCTACTAGATGTTTGGTGTGTCTGTAACTGCATTTAAAGATGTGATTATTGCATTTCTGTAGAATATAGTCTGATAGATTTGTGTTCAAACCGTCTCCCTGTATGAAGTCTTGTGTGTGTGTGTGTGTGTGTGTCCAGGGGAAGTGTTCGAGTGTGTCGGGCTCCACAGGAGTGAACGGCGTGACCAGAGAAGGACTGATCGACGCTCTGCTTCTGCTCTATCACGAGTGCGCCACACCGGAGCTCATGAAGATCAAACATGTGGCCAACTTTGTCAATAAATGTAAGTGTCTGTTTCATATAAGAAAGGCATACAAGTTTGGGCCGAGTAAATGATGACAATTTTTATTTTTTGGTGAGCTATCCCTTTAAATACAGAACAAAACTTCACTGTTCACTGCAGACATTTCTAGTAATACAATGATACTGGAATTCTGACTGATGAGCTAATGATTCATTTAATAATTATTAATTAATTAATTTACTTTAATAGATGATGAACAGATTATTTCCTACTTCGTTCAAAAAACTAAAGTAAATGCATGTAAAGTAGGGCTGTTTTCGACTAAGGATTTTCATAGTCGAATCTGATTCGTTAGATTTTGCCATAGTCGACTGATAGTCGAACCTTTTTTATATAACGATATCCAACGATATTGCGAGCCATCAATCCAGGCTAACGTCAATTATTACCATTCCATGATATTAATAATTTCACTAATAAGCAAGCTTCATTACAAGTGACAAAAAGGTCACTTAATATTTTATTCCAAAATTTATTCCAAAATTAGAACATATTTCTGTAAGAATTCGGTGAACGTTCTACGCAATCCAACGTGGCGGCGCTCTTAACAGATGTTTGTTTATTAGGTTACAATTCCTCAAAATAAGTAAAAAAAAAAAATTATTCTCTCTCTCTCTCTCATATGCAGTGGACGCGTTCATAAACGGCACCTAAAAGCTGTCACTAAGAACCAGAACCAGCAAAAGTAATGGTTATGAATATGTAAAATATTTCAATGAAACATTTTAATTGTTTATTAATAAACAAGTGTTTTCTGTTTCGGCTGCAAAGATGAAGTTGGCGATAGGCTAGCCTACTAACTCGCGATCTTCGCAGTGAACGCGCCGGAGAAAAATGCACATTTCGGATTACATAGTTTTATTTTGTTTTGAATGGTTCTGTTTAAAAGTAGAGATTTCTGTAGATAATATATATATATTTCTATTTTTTTTTAGGTGTGTGAGGCGAGTAGGCTACCTTATACGCTGAGTTTCGGTTCATGGATGATAGCTTAAGCTCCAGGCAGGCGCTTGCGCCTCCGTTTAGCATATCTCTGTTATATTTTTATTTATTACTGTAAATCCAGGAAATTGGATAATGAAACACTGATTAAAATTAAGATACAATTAATACAAAACGAAATTCGTTTTAAAGAAAGGCTTTGTGCTTTCTGTTTGAGGTCTCTGTGAAAGTTTTAAAGCAGTCTTTTAGTGCCGCTTTCAGTGCGGTCGCGTCCGTAATGGAGAACTGTCACGTAACATTGTTGTTTCCTCATAAATGCATAACACTTCCCTACTATTCGACTATGAGGTTCATAGTCGAATCAGACCTCTCCGAATCGAATCGTCGAATCCTCGACTATTAGAAGTCAGCCCTAATGTAAAGTTACATTTAATAAAGATGGTTGTACTTTTTTAGGGAACAAACTATTTTTTATGCACAAATGCACATCATAGTGTAAAGTCTAACGCTATCCTGATATGCTAGTGCTAGATGATGGAACAAATGAATAATTTGCTTTATTTAATTGCAAATGTGAAATGTCCAAAGTGGGCTTACAGACATTTAAGGTTTTAGTTATATATTTCTCTCCCACACTCATGAGATGAGCACTGAACTCTGTCAGACACACAATAATTCAACATGATATTAAATGTCAAAGATGAATACCTTTCCTCCAGTTTCATCATTACCAGTGTGTCATGAAATCAGTCAAGCCTTGTTTTTGTAGTATTGTGATGGTGTTGGTTTGTGTGTCTCAGATTGTGAAGTGGTGGCTGAAGTTCAGGAACTGCTCCCTGGTAAGAGGGATTTTGAGGTGAGGGGGATTGTGGGAAGGGGACACTTCTCTGAGGTGCAGGTGGTGAAGGAGAGAGCGACGGGAGACGTGTACGCCATGAAGATCATGGACAAAACCAGCCTGCGTTCTCAGGACAAGGTGAGTTACGGTGAAGCGCTGTACTGTGTCCGGACCAGGACTTGGAGAAAGCTTGGAGTTTGCATGTTAATATTGTGACCCTGGATCACAGAACCAGTCACATGACGCACGGGTATATCTGTGGCTATAGCCAACAATACATTGTACGGGTCAAAATTATAGATTTTTCTTTTATGCCAAAAATCATTAGGATATTAAGTAAAGATCATGTTCCATGTAGATATTTAGTCAATTTCCTACCGTAAATATATCAAACATGTATTTGTGTGAGTGAATGCAGCACAATCGCCAACATGAACAACTTTAAAGGAGATTTTCTCAAGATTTTCTCAATTTTTTTGCACCCTCAGATTTACAATAGTTGTATCTCATCCAAATATTGTCCTATCCTAACAAACCACACATCAATGAAAAGCTTATTTATTCAGCTTTCAGATGATACCTCAATTTCAAAAAAATGTACCCATGTGACTGGTTTTGTGCTCCAGGGTCACATATTATGTAATTCGTTTGGTTTCTTATTGAGTCACGCTACTCTCGGCCAACTGTGAAACATCACTGGTGCAAAATCCTGCTTGTCACAGCTTTGTATTAAACCTTAAAGACGCCATGAAATTAAAATTCACCCTTTTTTCGAAGGGTATGTTTGCACGACATAACAGAGACGTTTATCCTTTGAGTTTTGCGCGTACAGACGACACCATTGACAAAACGATCCCCATTCACACGGATCTGTGGAAAAGACTAAAAACGCTGTATTCTGCTGCCAGGCCAGTAGATGGCGATGAAACTCTATACACTGAACACGTAATATGCGTGTGGGGCTTTCGCTCTAGAAGAACCTTTTCATAGTTCCTAGAACTGTTGGTGGAACTATTGGTCTAATGGTGCATTGGTCTAAACCACGCAGGAAGCTGATTACCTGCACAGAATGTGATAGCATTATAACAATGCAATATGTAACGATAAAGTTTGCAGTGGCTTCATAAATTAACTTAAAACATAAAACTAAAACAAAGAACCTTGCTGTATGTTTGTGTAATTAATTAAGAGAAAGTACACCGCCATCTTACTCCGACGAAAGTGACTTGAACGCACCAGCCGTCATAAACGCGACTTCCCACCGCGCAAGTACGAACTTCCTAGGAGGACTTGAACGCACCATAAATCAGCGCTATAGGAACTATCCGTGACGGTAGTGTTCGCTGATTGGCCGAACGCACGTTAAACACCAGCACCCGACAGTTTGTAAAAAGCCTGTGTAAACGCACAGATTATAGCCTATATATTTACTCCACAAACTAACTCTACGATCATGATATATTTAAATATGTTCTGATTTGCTGAGTTTTCAGTGTGTGGACAGACAATTTACTTGTCCTAAACAGAGGAAATGTGACAAGTAAAGCCTAAGATCTAGTTTACTAAACAAAAAACATACCTTAATATCTTGCACAAACTGTATCTTAAGGCGAGACACCCCTGGTGGATAGGGTAAAAACAATAACTAATAAATATCACCATGCTTCACCAGTTGATTGATTACATTAATAATTGCCAACATTTTTTGTACTACAAGTTTTCAGATATGTTTAAATATGCAAATGAGGCGCTATCTAATTAAATATGCACTAATTTGCATACATTCTAGAACAAAAATATGAACATTGGATGAAGTCAGGTTCAAAATTTTTGTTTCTTTTTTTGATATATTAGAGTCAAAGGTTTTTACTGAGGGGATTTTGGATATCTCTATTTATCACTCAGAAAATACTGTCAGCAGCCAAAAATAAATACATTTTTGCCAATTTTGTTAGGAATAAAATGTATAAAATCAGGAAAATTATATATGAACAAACCCCTCTGTAAAAACCTTCAGAATATATATAAACTGTAAAGTTTGGTGAATGAAAGTTTTGCTGAAGTGGAGATTTCTGGCTCAATGCAGGAGGAAAACTCAAAAACTCAGACGGCCTTTAAAGATATACACTGTAATCGAAATCTACAGACGCAAATAGATAAAGTGCTCCAAAAGATGCAGTTAAAAGTGTATTTTGGATGTTTTCTGTCCACTAGTCTGAAAAAACACTTTATGAAAAGCCACAAATCTCAAAATTGACACATGCATGAAAACAGTTTTTGCCTGTAGTGTCTGGCCTGAAACAGAACTGAGTATCAGAACTGAAACACAACTTTGGTTTGTAAGGTCTGATTAGGAATTACTGTCAGCCACTGTTTACTGCAATATTTTACCGCTTAAATCCAATTATTTCAATAGGATTCCATGCAAATGGGAATTTCGCATCAGGGTGAAAGAATTCCCCAACAAAGCTTCACTCTTCTTTTAGTGCTTGCGGTGTTTGTGTGCAACAGGATTCCATGAATGAACTGCGTTTACTATCATCACTGTGTCCTTGAGCAAGAAATCTATCCTTCTGTTACTCCAGGACTATTAGCACTGTAATAAATGCATAAAAGCGTCAATAAAATGGCAGGCTGAGTTTACTAGTATCTGTTGCATGCATCTCAGGATCTAATAAAACTCAATTCTTCTTGTCTGGTGTAGCCGTTCTTTGAGGAGGAGAGAACAATCCTGGCCTTGAACTCCAGTCCCTGGATCCCTCAACTTCAGCACGCTTTCCAGGACCAGGACCACGTCTGTCTGGTGAGTAATGGGATCCTAGTTTAAGGATCCAAGCTCATGGTCTAAAGCGCAGGGCGCAAGTGACCCTTCACAGGGAGTTTGATTGACAGGCGATCTGACCAATCATAATCCGCCATCCGCCGAATCTGCCATTTTTGTCCAACAAAGCTTGTTGGACATCGCAACAGTAACTAAAGGGGGCGGGTCTTTGCGATTGGTCAGTTGCACTTAGGGTAAAAGATTATTATTGTGTACATAAAGATATGGTGGAAAACTAGCAGAAGTGGATCCGAATCCACTTTTGCTATTTTCCACCATATCTTTATGTACACAATAATAACCTTTTACATTGTAATCCTTTTATTTTTAATATTTGGCATGTTTGTGTGCAATAAGCAGAGTGTGTGTGTGTGTGTGTATTAAGCTGTGTGTGTGTGTAATAAGCAGAGTGTGTGTGTGATAGGCTAAGTGTAATAATGTGTAAATGTAATAATTGTGTAATAAGCAGTGTGTGTGTGTGTGTGTGTGTGTAATAAGCAGAGTGTACATGCGTTGTGGACCCGCCTATAGGCACACATTAATAACGCGCTCTTTAAACAACAAAAAAAATATTGCGCCATTGACTTTAAACCAGGTTTTTGTTGGTCAGTGGCTCAGTGTATATCAGTTCCTCAAAATAGCATCGCTCCAACAATGCGCCAGAACACACACTCGTTCTCAGACCAGCAGCCCATGGGCGCACAAATGGGTGCAAATGCATTTGCTATTTAAACAACGTGGTGCAGGACGTGAAAATGAAAACTGCGTCAGGCTGAAACTAGCAAAACACACTTGCGTTGCGCTTGAATCATAAAGCCCATGATCTCACATGTCTGTCTGGTATCATGTGATCTTTTTCAACTAAAGGCCCATTCACACCAAGAATGATAATGACTATATGAAAATAACTCTGTTTATTATAAGCACATGTGGTTATGGTAAGGGGCGGGACATTTCCCAAACACACTCAAAGCACTCGATCAATCACAACACACTGCTCCAGCCGACCAATCAGAGCACAGTGTGCTTTTCAGGAGGAGGGGCTTCATAGAGACAGGAAGTAAACAGAGCGTTACTGACAGACTGGGAAGAGAGGAGCCGCAACAATGGAGAATATGAGGAAAATAATCAACATTCAAGCAGGAAAACCTGTTCTAGTAGAGCCTGAGACAACATCAAGGCATAACAAGTGGCATAATGCATGATGTGGCTGCGTTATTGCACTAAAACTCCTTTGCCTCAACGGTGGGGCATAAAAACACGCTTTTGTCTGTCTTTCTAATGGATGTTTGTGATCATAGCAGGGGATGATACAGCGAGTGTTCAGTGTTCCTGTCCTGTATAAACCGTGTCTGAGTCTTTCATCTGTAGAAAGCTTCAGATTGACCTGAAGATGAGGACATGATGTTTACTTTGCAGTTTAGATTCAGAGTTATAGAGGTTTTTCCTGGAGAGATGTGTGAGTTACAACATGGATATCACATCATACAGCGCTGATGTGGAAACCAGGAGCGAACAGTTGTTGAACGCCAACATCCACCATGGATTTAATGTAGTAACGCTAACTGCAACCATGCTTAATACATTTTACATTATTCATTTTAGGGTTCGAATGGCCTTTTGAGAGTGACTTATCAAGGACTTTCAAGTGCTTCACACTTTTTCCATCACTTCAAAGCTGTTTCAATGTTATGGAAGCTTGTTTCCCCACAGAGTGAAAAATAAAAAAGGTAATTACGACTTTTTAATCTCACAATTCTGACTTTTTATCTCAGAATTACGTGATATAAAGTCGCAGTTGCGTGTTATAAAGTCAGAATTATGAGATATAAACTCGCAATTGCGAGAAATATACTTGAAATTCTGACTTTTTTTCTCAGAATTGCATGTTTATATCTCGCAATTCTGACTTTATAATACGCAATTTAGAGATATAAAGTCAGAATTGCATGATATAGTCGCAATTGTGTGTTATAAAGTCAGAATTGTGAGAAACTATTCTGAGGTCTTTTTTTTCCTTAGAATTGGACTTTATATCTCACAATTGTGAGTTTATATCTCAATTCTGAGAAAAGATGTCAGAATTACGAGATATAAATTCACAATTGTTATAAAGTCGCAATTGTGAGGAAAAAGTCAGAATTCTGACTTTAGAACACGCAATTGCGACTTTATTTCATGCAATTCTGACTTTATATCTCACAATTCTGACTTTATATCTCGCAATTCTGACTTTATATCACGCAATTGCGACTATTTCACGCAATTTTGAGAAATAAAGTCAGAATTGCGAGATGTAAACTCGCAATTGTGAGATAAAAAGTCGCAATTATCTTTTAAAATGTTTTATTCTGTGGTGGAAACAAGCTTCCATATAATGTTATTTTTAATGTGATGACTAAAAACATTATTTGTTCATCCTTCAAAGGTTGTCCCCATTTGTAAAACTGAAAGACTCGAGATGAGTGGCAAACAAACACTTTTAATTAAAAAAATAAAAAGACATGAAATTACTACTATAACCAGTAGAGGGCGGCAGAGGAGCACTTATTAGCTTATTAGCTATAGCCACTCTTTTTTCCACACATTTTGCTTTTAAATTTATATTTAGACATCATAGAATCAGTATTAAATATCAAATCATAAAGAAATACATTTCTTTCAGTGGTGAATTTTTCCTTCATAACCCCAGTTATTGCAAGCTGTTGCGATATATACATTTGCGATATTTCGATATATTGTGCAGCCCTACACAAAATACAGTAGAATAAATGCATGTTCCTCATGTCTGCAACTTAAACAAGCCTCAGATTTACACACAAAGCTTTTAGCGCTTCATTTCAACATTGCCAAATCACCAACTTTCTTTGAAAAATCAGTCTGCAAAATCGCTGAGTGTGAACGGCCATTTAGACGTTGATCGAGGAGGACATGAAATATGAAATGACACTAATGCTCTCAAAATCGTTCATTCAAATCCTTTTCGTGGAAAGACAGTCTCACATTTCCTCTAAAGAGAAGATTGTTCTCATCTCAGTGAAGTCTCATTCATTTACATGTCTTGTGATTCTGCTTAAGACCAGCAGAGCGAACCCTCAGCATCCAATCCCACAATCCTCTACTGCGGGAAGACACTTGCATTCGCAATTAGCCAAAGAGCCTTTGATGTTACTAATGGTGTATATCTGACCAAAATATATCCGTAATGAAGAGGAGATTTGCATTTTCTTGGTGACCCTTCAGGAGTGTGAGAATCCAGCTTTTGTTGTTGAGAGAAAATATGCTGGTTTAAGGCTTTAAGCATCAGACATGCTGTCTCTGTGTTGGCATGAGGCTGAGCTTAATAAACACCTGATTAAAACATTAGAGGAGTCTGGGAAATTCTGCGAATTCAATTATTAATGAAACTCTCAGTGACATTATAGCTAAGGGTTTCACTTAACTTTGAGGAAAGAAGATTTTTAAGAATGTCTCAGTGTTTTTTTTATCCATACAATGAAAGTCAATGGGGTCCAATGTGGTGTTCTTCAGAATATCATCTTTTGTGTCCCACAGAAAGAGGAGTTTCCTTCAAATGTCTGTGTTCATTATTATTCAGGAAGCTACTGTAAATATGCAGATATTTAAACTAACTTTAACCCTAAAAAAGCCTACGGTATTATATTAAATGCTCAAATTTCTAAGGTCTTGTTAAACCAGTTGCGCATACTCTACTCGGCCTACTTCTGTCGTCTGATTAATAGTTTATAATTACTATAATTACACAAACGTCCACCTTCAGCTCGTCTTTTTGCTGTGAAATCTTTACTGATTTTTATAAAATAAACTTAATAACTTCAATATTGTTAATTACTGGATTGAAGCAGCTGAGGTTTACTTGATTATCCAGACATCATTTTATAGAAAAATCATGAGTATCAAATATGATCATCAGGGTTTTGAGGAAGCTTTATTTGTTTATCTTTCAATCATCATTATATGTTTTAAAACTACAGAGCTTTGATCATAAAACTAAGCATTATAACAAGACATTATTGGCAGATATAGAGTGAAGACTGATATTAATATGAATTTCATGTCAGAATCTGCTGTACTGTAAAAAATAAAGACCTTATTGATTTACATTACAAGCATCAGAATTTCAACTTTTTGTCCATATAAATTTCAGCATCTGCAACAAATTGCATATTTTTGTTTAGTTTGGGCATATTCTCATTATTTCATATTATATTATGAGCCATAAAAGCCTGATGGATCAATAACTGAAAAAACCAACAACAAAAAAACACATGCAATACAACTTTGTTAAAGGTTTAATAAATTATTCAATTAAAAAAATGGGATTCTCTAACTTTTTTTTTATAGGTCTGCATTTTTATACATACTTTTAAAAAGAAATTATAATTATCTCACCGAACTGTATTTGTGTTTTTATAAGGTAATTTGTTGCAATAGTCAGTAATAAAACGAGAATGAAGGAACACATTAGAAGCAGAAGCATAAATAACAACAGTAGAATAAAGATACAAATTAAACAGTGCTGGATATTTTTTCAGACAGGTCTAACAGTAATATTCAAGTAAAAATACCACAGAAATTGAATAATCCAATATAAAATAAATTAGGGATGCTCATTTCGATTAATTTTCCCGACCGACAACCGCCGCTCGTTAATCGATTATTAACCGTTAACTGATAAGATTATAATACTGAATTGACAGCCGATCTAACCAATAATAATCCGCCATTTTGTCCGACAAAGCAGTCAGGAGAGATAACGTTAGCTAGCAGATTAACATGGGAGGATTTGAACTTGAAAAACGGAATGTACTGACGCCTTTCCGCGGTTTAAAACAACATTCCTTATGTTCATTCATGTTTATTTGATGCTATAGAAGGAAGAGATGATCGGTTCACGAGCAGCTTTAACGGATGCTCTACAGCGATATGTCAGAGACATTTAAGATCCACAAAACGGTATGTAGCCTATTGTATCGTTTACATTTATTTTAAAAAATGACCAAATTTGAAAGGTGATACTTTGTTTAATATGTTTAATATCAGAAGTAACCGAAAAGTAACCTGGTCTGTCCTGTCTGTCAGCATGTTGTCAGTCTCCTCTCTGTTCCACGATGTATTTTTCACTGCGTGAGAACATGGTGTACGTGAGAGCAGCATATAGCTTGTCGGACATAGCGACAGTAACTAAGGGTCTTTGCGAAGGGTCAATTGCATTAAATACAAATAAAATGGACGCGTATCTGTGACCCTTTTAAAAAAAAAGTTTTTATCAAAGGGTTTATTTTAACGTGCAAAGTGCAAACAGCAGCATACAGAACAGATCAACAACAGAACCTGGATTCAGTTTAAATTTTCACGCACCTGCAGCATTTCTGACAGTGAGAGAAAAACAGAATAAAATAATACAAATAAAAAACAAAATAGGCCTACACTAAATATATTTTTTAAACTTAAATAATTAACAAATTAAGATGACAAAAAGAAAACACTGAATCCGTTTGAACAAAGCTTTCGAAAAAAACGGCAAGTTTTTTTTTCGTTTGACTAAGATTTTTCGTTAAATAAAAATAGAAGCCCTACCTTAACACCTTGTCTAATTTTTATTTTTAAAAAAGCAACATCAACGTGATGTGGGGTCAGTCTGGAGCGCAGCCTGTTGACAGTTAGACCCGCGGCAAGAAACACCCTCTCCGATGGGACGGATGTCCCGGGAATACACAGTAACGTCTCGCGTGTGGTTGCGCGTGTCGACGCGCTCCGTGAGTTAATAAATATAAACTATAAAGTATTTTATTTTTAAACCATGCAGCAAACTAAAAAAAAAAGAAGATAAAAAAAAACGTTTTAAACCGTTTAACTGATAGTATTAATCGGTCAAAAATTTTACTTTCGGTTAACGGTTAAACGGTCAATATGAGCATCCCTAAAATAAATGCATAGTCATAACTAGGGATGCACCGATATGAACATTTTGGCCGATACCGAAAACCGATAATTCTTTATATTTTGAAAGCCGATAACCGATATATCGGCTGATAAATCTAAATACAAATTTATATATGATTTTTGAGAGCCTGATTACAAAAACAAAAGTCTTAAGATTAAAATCCATGTCTCAAACACACAATTATAATGTTCTCATAATTTTATGTAGCCGATATGACAGATTTGAGCTGAACTGTATTTTCCTTTTTTGAAGTGATTTCAATCATATTTCAAGCACTTCATAATCATCATGTTGAACAGTGCGCATCTGAAGAGTCTCAGCTGAAGGAAATAATACATTATTCATCAACTTTAATACATAATAAATTTTCTTATCAGGCCGATAACGATAACATTAAATATGAACATATATCAGCCGCTACCGATATGGTGGCCGATATATCGTGCATCTCTAGTCATAACTGTATAAGTTAAATATAGATTGTATCTATATTAAGGAAATCCCTAAAAATCACACTTATGGCAACATCGCCTGTTTGTAATCAGTGTGACAGGAAGGGTGACTTCCTGTCACACTGATTACAAACAGGCAATGTTGCCATAAGTGCTGTGTGGTTGTGTGTTTGTGTGGTTGTGTGGTTGTGTGGTTGTGTGGTTGTGTGGTTGATAACATTGCATTGGCGCACAGACAGAGAGTGATTGCCGCCCCACGCAGGATCTGTGGGGATCGGGGGAGGTTTTCCAGATTCTCATGAGGGCAAATGCAGGAATCACAAAGTGACTAAAGAGACGATTTTCTATTTCTGCCTCCTCCTTCGTTCCCAACGCCTCCGGCAAAAGAAGGGGGAAAAAAAACGAGTAATCTGTCTTTACCCGAGCGATGTGCTGAAAAGACCCTCGCTAGCTTGTTGCTAGGAAACGTGGGCTAGAATCCCTCGCTTTCCGCTTGTGTCCCGCCGGCTTTGCTTTCCATTCATGCTTTCACGTGTGTGTGTGTGTGTGTGTGTGTGTGTGTGTGTGTGTGTGTGTGTGTGTGTGTGTGTGTTAGCCCCATGGACAGAGGCGTGAGGAGCCGGTTGGGCTTCAGTAACGGTGTGGAGGGTCGTTTCTGTCTGATGAAGAATGCAAACAAGAGACATGATGATGATGATGATGATGAGTGTGTGTTTGATGGAAAGGAGTTTGTGTTGTACAAGCCGTTTGATGTTTGCATGACTTCAGCGTGATCAGTGGTATGTTAGATTGTTATACATGTTAAAGGGTCATGAAACCCCCCTCTTTCAGCTCAAGTCTAGCTCACAATCTTTTTGAAAAATGCAACTTAAATGGGCGTGGCTGTGAGAAGAAGGCAGGGGAGTGCAGGGGAGGGGGGGGGGACTGTCATCGCCAGTGTCCCATGCATATCGACTGTCACTAAAAATCAGTGGTAAAACGTGAGGAAATGCTAGATTTTTTTTATAGCTGGCAAAGTTAAAGTCTAATGAAATACACGGACACCTTATTTTTGTCCTTTCAAAAGTAACTGAATGTCCTGCTACATATATTAGCCTACAGTAATCATAATTGTATTTAAAACATATAAATTGTTTCTATACACACTATAAATGCATATATTTGAAAGTAATACATTTTCTGCTTAAAAAAACCCAAATCGTTTCGTACATAGCCTAGATCTACGCGCCCCCTAAACACACATAATAAAGATGGACAGTGACATAGAAATTTTCGCAAATTAAGCATACGTTCCATACACTTGAGGTATTCTCGAAATATCTAAATTTTAATAACGAGTGATTATTTAACAAAAGGCAAGTAAAACGGTCAGGGTTACATTTTAGACACAAACGCACACACACACACACACCTCTGAAGCGATAGAAAAGTCCTCGGGGCCACATCACTAGACGCAACCTGCATTGGTGTACAAGTCCACCATTCTCCCGTTGAATGGTTGCTACACGGCCGACCAGCCGCCGCAGTCGGAGTCCAGCACTGGCAGCATCGCGGGGGAAGATGCACTGGAACTTTTGCACCACGAAAACAAACGTTAAAACTGATCATTAAAACTAACATTTAATAAAAAGAGATTCCAAGAAATCATACATCATTTTGAAAGTTTTTTTTTTTTTTTAATAAAACATTATTCATTTTTGAAAATTTGCTCATTGCGACTCATTTTGCACGGGTCACCGAACTTGCGTCTTCCCGTCTTCGTAAGTTTGTACTCCAGATACCAAGGACGCAAGACTGAACTTGAGTACTTTGTATTGAGAAACGCCTTGTCTTGGGTTGGTGCATAGTAGGCTTGCTACGATAGCCGGTGCATTCTCACTCTAGAGAGCATTTGATTGGACGGTATTTGCTTCTGAGTTAAAGATGATGTCGTCATTTTGTGTTTTTTAATTTTCCCTTTCTCGGGAAAAAGAAATAGTGAAAATAAATGTGTATATCTAGTTTTTTATATTTTGGAAAAGAAAGACCGTAATCTTTATAATTTATGTATAATTGCGAAAAAATATGTATTCTTTTACACATTGTACATTTTTATGCTAGTTTATTTATGTACCGTTGATTTTTTATTTTTTTTTGTACTAAAATAATTTAGTTCAGTTAGAGAACAGACACTACAATTAAAAACTTAACGTGTCTGCTTACTAAATCGTGAGCCGAACGAGAGTCGCATCACAGATCAGCAACAGGAGTCAGATTTCATTAATCACGAGAACGAAGAGCTTTCTCACAAGATGGAGGAATATTCGGTGTCAAAGCGAAATGTAAAAGCTCCCATTTAAGCGAATTCATTGGACTGTATTGTTGTTGTGTTTTTCATTAAGAATAATAGGCTAATGAACTCACCATTCAGGCAATTCGCCCCCGAATTTGAAAGTGAAACTAAAATGCGCACGTCCATTCATAGCGGTGTGCGTCCACGGGCGCGGAGCGAACAGAGCGAGCGTTTTCAGTTCGTTCCTATCCATATTAATTAATTAATTGAAAACGCTCGCTCTGCTCCACACCAGATGAATAACCGTGCGGACGTACGCAGTTTAGTTTCACTTTCAAATTAGCGATTAAACATCCTCTCCGTCACATCCCTAGTGCATAGATGATCTCTTCTTCTTCTTTCCTGTTGTGGCGGTTAGCAAACGCGTTGCATTACCGCGCGCACCCACTGTCCCACACGCCGTCTTTTCCATCATTACCAGTTTCGCCCCTATTAAAGTTTACTCAGTTACTGTAACTCATTAACCCAGGAGTGTCAGTGCTTGAGATGAAACACGAGACAATTATCACCGTGCGTCACTTCCAATCAAGCTGTAATTTTGCCAAATTACACTGTTATATAACTTCATGTGTGTGTATTGGATGCACAAATTCCAGATGTGTAATTATTAGTCTGAGCGAGACGAAGGAATCAGCCGTTTTACCACAAAGATGCTTCAGATATCTATTCCACCAGAGAATGGGATTAAACGCAACATAATCTGAGATGCGGTGCCAATGGTAATTCAGATAAATGATACAAATGACGCTCGTAAACGCCTCTCACATGCTTCACGTGGCCGTGTCCCGTGTAATCTTTAGGGAATTTTGGGACATAATTTGAATGATTATGATCACTTTCATGCTCTATTCCAGTAAAATCACTGCGGCTATTTTGCATTCCCTTATAAAAATGACTTTTTGATGAATTGGTCAAACGAGACTCTCGCCGATGCTCAATTAGAGACGCGGCGCTGCTGTAAATCACTGAATAATCACAGTAAATATTTAACAGTTTACATTTGCGTATATTCATTCCTGGAGAAATCTCTGTTTGAATGCTGATGTTTATGTCCTGTATAGAATAATTAACTTCAGCCTGTGGTGTGGTTTCAGGCTGACGATCCTCTGCTATAAATAACCATGCAGTCGTTCACTGGCTTTCACTTCTCTTGTTCAGTCAGATCTGTGCTTTTCCTTGGCTTTACACGAACACACTCTCTCCAGATGCAGTTTAGGCTAACTAGCTAATTGTCTAATTAGATTGATAATGGTGTAACCACAAGCTTTTATTGAGAGACGTGTGGCTGCTAATTAAACCCATGTGATTCGATCAGACGTCTGTGTCGTTTTTGGTTGATAATGTGCAATAATAGATTCACTTACAGGTGATTATTATGTAATATCACGTTGTGAGATCTGATGCTTTGAGTTTCGTGCTTATTTTAAACGTGGTCATATAAATATGATACACTTTGATTGTCGTTGCATTAGATAAAATGTCAAAGCAAGAGTCATTTATCAAGAAAGATTGTAAACTTCAAACAAATCATATGGAAGAAGTTTGTACAGTTTTAAAAAACACTAATTGATTAAATTAAATTGAGCAAAAAAGATGAAGAGAAAAGATTTTGTAGAATTTGTTTTAGAGCTGCACAATTTTTCAAAGCTCTTATAATAATAATAATAATAATAATAATATAGTAATAATGATATTTAAAATGCAATTTTTAAAATATGATTTTTTTTAAAGCTCTATAATAATAATAATATAGTAGTAATAATGATATTTTTTTTAGCTCTATATAATCATTTTAGTAGTAGTTATAGCAATAATAATATTTAAAATGGAAATTATTTTAAAGCCATATATACTAATTATTAATAATATAATGCGATATTTTTTTTTAGCTCTATATAATAATAATAATTGGTAGTAGTAGTAGTAATCTCAATAGTAATATTTAAAATGTAAATTATTTTAAAGCCCTATATACTAATTAATAATATATTGCGATTTTTTTTTTTTTTTTTTTTTTTTTTTTTTTTTTTTTTTTTTTTTAGCTCTATATAATAATAATAATAATAATAATTAGTAGTATCAGTAATCGCAATAGTAATATTGAAAATGTAAACTATTTTAAAGCCCTCGATAATTATTAATATTTAAAAAAAAAATTTAGAAGCTCTTTACAATAATAATAATATTTCAAATGAGAATGATTTTGAAGCTCTATATAATGATGATGATAATAATAATAATAATAATAATAATAGTATTAAACTAAATAAAAACTAAATACTAAACACTGAATTAAGAACACAGTGCAATATTTATTTAATTAAATCCGCAGCCGTTGCTATTTAATGATCGCTTTATGTAGATTAATGATGCAGCCCTAATTTGTTCGATATTTTCTTATCTAATGCAATGATATTCACACATTTTTAAGTGCGTGTCCAAAAACTTTTGTGAGCTTCTTCAAATGAAATTTGAACAGATGAATCTGGTCAGTTTTGTGTTTTTCCTCTTGCGACTCTTCACCAGTGTGTGTGTGTGTGTGTGTGTGTGTGTGTGTGTGTGTGTGTGTGTGTGTGTGTGTGTGTGTGTGTGTGTGTGTGTGTGTGTGTGTGTGTGTGTGTGTGTGAGCAGGTGATGGAGTATCTGCCCGGCGGTGACCTCATGGCTCTGATGAACAGATATGAAGATCAGATAGACGAGTCTATGGCTCAGTTTTACCTGGCCGAGCTCGTTCAGGCCCTTCACTCGGTGCATCAGATGGGATACGTTCACAGGTACACCAAACACTTCTCATCCATGAACACGATTGGCTACTTGCTATTGCTAGTCACTGATAGGTGGTATTTATTAGAGGGAGGGGCATTCTCACTTTAGAGAGCATTTGATACTATTAACAATTTATGTATACTCTTTTTGTATCTTATTTATATATATTTTTATACATACACATATTGTACATATTTATGCTAGTTTACTAATAATTTATGTATAATTTTGTATCTTATTTATACACTTATTTATATATTTATTTTTATACATACACACATTGTACATATTTATGCTAGTTTATTAATAATTTATGTATAATAAAAAATATATGCTCTATTATTATAATAATAATAATAATAATAAATCATCATAAACAATTAATTATTTTTACATTACATTACATTTCTGCTTGTTCTCTTTCTTTTGTCAGGAATATTAAACCAGAGAACATTCTGATCGACCGCACGGGTCACATTAAACTGGCCGACTTCGGATCGGCAGCCAGACTGACGGCTAACAGAACGGTACGAGTGTGAAGACATTATTATTATTATTATTATATATATATATATAGAAACCCTTTCATGTGATGCTGAATAAATGGGTTTAAATTAGTGCTGTCAATCGATTAAAAATATTAACTAGATTAATCACAATGTAATAATTTCACATCTCCAAATTAATATAGAAACAACATAAAGACAGTATATTTTAAATACTTGTTTAATGGCATCTTTTTATGAATAAAGGTCAGTATCTCTGATACTAATACAGCCACTGATGTCTCAAAGAAAATAATTTTTTCCCAGAATTTTAAACATTAATTTTAGCCATTCAACATTGCAGTGTAATTGAAAGCTATCAATTTTTTACATTTATTAGGCTTCAAAAAATATAACAACTTTTAATTTAAATGAACTTAAAACGATCCTCACATAAACTCATAATAAATGTCATATTTACCTGTGCACTTCCTGTCTAACAGGTAGGAAATATACAGAAATATAGACTAATCCTTATTAAAGCTACAAAAGTTCTTTAGTCTTTTTAGTTCTTTAGTTCTTATTCATTTTCTCAGTTCCCTTTGTTCTGTGATTAACTTTCCTGACAGACAGAATTATTGGCTGCTGTCCCTTTAAGACCGGCCGCTGCTGCACGACACGTCTCACACACGCCTCATTCTCACACTACTCTTACGTTCATTTAAGACTTTAACTCTTTTAAGACTGCTCTTATGAGGATACTCGACAAAACTGCATAATTGTGTGTTATTTTTCGTTCAAGCGCGAAAGAGAACTGTATTCTGTTACTGTCGTGTGTGTGTGTGTGTGTGTGTGTGTGTGTGTGTGTCAGGACATTCACAGACAGCGCATTCTCTTTTGTCTTGTTGTGCTGGAATGGTTTAAAAGCATTTGCATGAAGAAGAGCAGGATCATATAATGTAACGCTGGCCAAAGAATGACACAAAAAACGGATGCTTCATTAATTGCGTTAAAGCGTTAAACTGGACTTATATTAATTGCATGCATTAACGCGTTACACTGTGTACTAACCAGATGCGATAAGATTCCAGCAACAAATAACGTGCCTGTCCACACTAGACGCGACGCGACTGCGAGATGCGTCAAAATCAATCAAAACCCACAGCCAATCAGAACAGCGTGTGGGCGGAGTCAGCCAATCAGAATAGCTTGTGGGCGGAGTCAGTCAATCAGAACAGCGTGTGGGCGGAGTCTCGCGGTGAGTGCACGGCACCAGAGAGTAATCTCGACGGCACTCGCAAGAACATGGATAAGTCGCTACATAATCAAATTCACAAATATTACACCATTTAAACATTATTAAAAATACATACTGAGTTACTAAAACAATCTTTGTCAAAGAATACACTTGTTTGTTCACAGTTTGAACGTTCTTGTTTCCATTTGTTTAATTTCAAGATCTGAGGTGGATTATCCACTGTTGCTTTTACAGCTACAAAGCTGGAGCACTAAATGATATTCAAAGTCACATGACACGCTTTTATGTAAGGGTTAATGCCCGACGAGGTGTCCATTGTCAGGTATTAATGGACGACGGCGAGGTGTGAACCGTCCGACGCGCAGCGGACTCCATTAATACCCGACAATGGACACCTCGAAGGGCATTCAGTTTTGTTTTGATACAATAAATTGTAAACGGATACTTTGACTGCCTGTTGCTATGGTTACTCACAGCTGATGTAGCCAGCGCATTTATTTATTAATTTCGAACGGTAAACAGTCAGTTTCACCAGAACTCCTTTACTAGGTGTCCTCTATCACTTTTTAATGGACACCCTGCAGCCAATCAGAATCGAGTATTCACCCAGACCATGGTATAACATTAAATCAAGCACATAAACAGTCCCTGAGATTATCATCGCCACACTTTGTGTTTGTTGTTCCAGCGCGACGTCTCTAACCGTTCAATCCTCTAACCGAAACCGTTTCTAAAATCAGGGTTTCCGCGGGGTTGTAAAAGGTAGTAAATTAAATTATGCCAAATTAAGGCCAGTAAAAAGTAGGAAAAAGTAGTAAACGTCATCTGACGAGGTAGTAAATTCTCGAAGCCCCATCTAACTGAAAGCGAGCGAGCAAAAGTGCGCATGCAAACCGTGTAGCGAGCGCACGGCAGAGAGGGAGAGGCCTTGCGTGTGTGTGTGTCTCTCTCTCTCTCTCTCTCTCTCTCTCTCTCTCTCTCTCTCTCTCTCTCTCTCTCATGCAGTGGTGACGCGTTCATATAAACGGCACCTAAACGCTGTAAAAAAAAAAAATTATGACATTTTAATTGTTTATTAATAAACAAGTGTTTCTGTGTCAGCTGCAAAGATGAAGTTGACACTGACTCGCGATCTTCGCAGTAGTGAACGCGCCGGAGAAAAATGCATTTCTTACGGATTAGCCTATAGCCTACTTTTATTTAGTTTTGAATGGTTCTGTTTAAAAGTAGAAATTTCAAGCTTTCTGTAGATAATAGATATGATATTTCTAATTTGTTTAGGTCTGTGAGGCGAGTAGCATAGGCTACCTATACGCTGAGTTTCGGTTCATGTCTGAACCTTTACAGTCTATGGTCTGAACGTGTTGTGATTATACAAAATAATGAAACATGGATTAAAATTAAGATAAAATTAATACAAAACGAAATTCGTTTCAAAGAGAGGCTTTGTGTTTTCTGTTTGATGTCTCTGTGAAAGTTTTAAAAGCATCCTTAATGGAGAACGAACGGTTAGGCTACATAACATGTTTTTTTCCTCAAATGCAAACACGAAATACAAAACAAAATACTTTTTAAAAAGACAAACCATCAATTTTTGGGGAAAAAATATGGATTTATAGCTTTTGAAAAAAAATATGGATGGATTAATAGCGTTTTGGAAAAAAATATGGATGGAAAGATATTTCATGTCTTTACTTGTCACTTTACTTAACACTTAACACTGCTACAGTTGAAGTTTGAAGCCGTGTTGGTAGTAAAAATATTGTGATGGTAGTAAAATAGGTGGTAAAAAGATAGTAAATTCAATTTAAGAATCTCTGTATAAACCCTGTAGAATCATCGCGTGTCGCCGTCGCGGCTGGTTAGGACAAACACTGATTAACATGGAGAAGAACCTTTTATCGCGCGGCGTTGCGTGTTGTTAGCACATGGTGTTAGCGTTGACAGCCCTAATTTAAATATGTTGTCAAGTGCACCATGTTTCACTTCGATATCCGGAGGTTAATTCATTGGTGTGTGGTTATTTGGAATAGGTGACGTGCTCCAAACTCCCGGTGGGAACTCCAGACTTCACGGCGCCTGAGATCCTGTCGGGACTCAGCTTCGGCCCCGAGAGCGACTGGTGGTCCCTGGGAGTCATCGCTTACGAGATGATCTACATGACATCACCCTTCGCTGACGGCACGTCCACTAAAACCATCAACAACATCATCAACTTTCAGGTGAATCCAACTGTGTGAATTACTTTTTATTATTAATAATCCTGGAGCTCAAACAGTAGAGCAATGGCGTTTGCAACGCCAAGGCCATGGGTTCGGTTCCCAGGGAAAGCAAGAACTGATAAGAATGTAAATGTGTAGCTTGAAATGCAATGTAAGTCGCTTTGGATAAAAGCATCTGCCAAATGCATAAATGTAAATTATTGTAAATATTATTCAAGCGGCAACTTTCCTGTCTCTCTCTTGAAACTAAAACTTAAACTGCAGTTCATCGACTGGCCACTAGAGACCGGCTGCAGAAGAGACTCAATCCCATAGACCCGCATGTTAAAATGCCCAACTTTACAGCAGAAAAAAACATGTTTACAACCTGGTGCAAAAAGTGGTTTTGGTCTATATAGCTAATTTTGCCCTTCATGACGACTGTGAGGGGGCTGTGATAAGGATGACTGTGGGGGGTGATTTTTATTTTTATTTTTATAAATCTTCTTTTTAAATGATTTTAAGCCTTACATTTCTGCATAATTAAGGGCGTGGCCACTTGAGTGACAGGTGGATTGCCGCTGATGTCACTACTAGCCGTTTGTCTGCTGTCTGTTAGCGTCACGTCACCTCAGCTAATCCGCCTCGCTGCACATTTTCGTTTATCCGGGAGTGACGCGCTGCCAAGATGGCGACAACAGGCTCCGCCCACTTTGGGCTTCAAAAACGTTCTTCAGAAACACGGACACTACGTCTATATTTTTTTACAGTCTATGAAATTACTCCCTGAAACGCCTCCATTGTAGTCTTGAGTTTCTTCCGGGAACGAACACGCCACAATATTCCTCATTTAAATTATTCATGCGCAGAATAAAGGGGCGGGGCCTGGTTGAGTTAATTAGTAGTATTTGTATGGTAAGGGACGGGGACATTTCCCAAACACTTGAAGCGCTCGACTAATCACAACACACTGCTCCAGCCGACCAATCAGAGCACAGTGTGCTTTTCAGAAGGAGGGGCTTCATAGAGACAGGCAGGGCCGGAGTGGGGCCCCTTTTCAGCCCGGGAGTTTCAGGCCCAAGACCGGCCCACTTTTTCCATGGTGGAATTCCAAATTAGCACTTTTTCTAAATTGGATAAATGAAGCAACAGTTCAGCTCTTACTATTGTGTAGTTTGTATTAATACCATGGGTTAACAAATAATGTAAAAGTTAAATAATAATTCACTTAGACTTTATGAGAAGCAATTACGATTTCACACAATTCTGACTTTATATTTTGCAATTCTGACTTTATAACGCGACTTTATATCACAATTCTGACTCTATATCTTGCAGTTCTGACTTTATAAGCAACTGCAACTTTATTTCACGCAGTCCTGAATTTATATCTTGCAATTCTGACTTTATAAGAAGCAATTGCGACTTTATTTCACACAATTCTGACTTTATATCTCGCAATTCTGACTTTATAACACACAATTGCGACTTTATTTCACACAATTCTGACTTTATATCTCGCAATTCTGACTTTATAACACGCAATTGCGACCTTATTTCACACAATTTTGATTTCTGACTATATATCTTGTAGTTCTGACTTTATAAGCAATTGCGACTTTATTTCACACAATTCTGAATTTATAACACACAATTGCGACTTTATTTCACACAATTCTGACTATATATCTTGCAGTTCTGACTTTATAAGCAATTGCGACTATTTCACACAATTCTGAATTTATAACACAATTGCGACATATCACACAATTCTGACTATATATCTTGCAGTTCTGACTTAATAAGCAATTGCGACTTTATTTCACGCAGTTCTGACTTTATATCTTGCAATTCTGACTTTATAAGAAGCAATTGCGACTTTATTTCACACAATTCTTAATTTATATCTCGTAATTCTGACTTTATAACACACAATTGCGACTTTATATCACGCAATTCTGACTTTATATCTCGCAATTCTGACTTTATAACACGCAATTGCGACTTTATTTCACACAATTTTGACTTTAAATCTTGCAATTCTGAGAAATTGTGAGATAAAAAGTCGCAATTATCTTTTAAAATGTTTTATTCTGTGGCTTAAAAAAAGCTCCATACCTCCTGGCCTCTTCCTCCCATCCATCCTCCCTGACGCGTTTACGGTAGGGCCAGCCCAGCTATCAGTAGGCGCAGGCGGTGCCGCGGTAGCCTACCTGAGAAAACGTTTTGGAAAAGACCTGGAAAAGACGGACTATGGACCCAACCAACTCTATAGGAGGGGAGGGGAGAACTCCCTCACATGGTACAACCCATGCAGAGGCTGAGCGCTGCGGTGTCAGAACGACATAGCCTATGTAACTAACGTGACATTGAAATGTGAAAAAAAAAAAAAAAAAAAAATTCCTCGACCGGCCCAAAAGTGAAGCGGCCCACCGGGAATTCTCCCGATTCTCCCGATTACCCACTCCGGGCCTGGAGACAGGAAGTAAACAGAGCGTTACTGACAGACTGGGAAGAGAGGAGCCGCAACAATGGAGAATATGAGGAGAATAATCAACATTCAAGCAGGAAAACCTGTTCTAGTAGAGCCTGAAACAACATCAAGTCTTTGAAAAAGGACATTTATATGGCCTTTTTAAATTATAATTAAATCTTTGTTTTAATTAAGAGTGAATACATAAATATCAAGAGATGTGCTGAACGTTGTTGAAAATGGTGATATATATAGCAATATATATTAATTTTTAGCTATATCAAGTCAAGCCACTTTTATTTCTATAGCGCTTTATACAATATAATTTTTTGCAAAGCAGCTTCACAGTGATAAACAGAAAAATAAGTGATGTTTGTAAAGTTCATCATCTATTATAAATAATATTCAACTTCAGCTATAAGCAGCTCTATAGAAGATAAGTGTCGTTATTCAGCTCAACTCAGTTCAAGTTTCAACTAAGTTTAGTTAAATCGATCGTCTTTAAAGCTACATAACCCAATGTGTGTTTTGCTCCCAGCGTTTTCTGAAGTTCCCAGAGGAGCCTAAAGCCAGCGCTCAGTTCGTGGATCTCCTCCAGAGTGTGTTATGTGGATCTCGGGAGCGTCTGGGATACGAAGGCCTGCGCTCGCATCCGTTCTTCTCCTCCGTCGACTGGACCAACCTGAGACGCGGTGAGTGAAGCGCTCATCCGGTCTGAAGCACAAGGCCTCGCCAATGTCATCTTTCCATGTGTCTGTTAATTACGGGTTATTAATCCTTACCCTGACTTGCTGCTATTTCTGTAGCCTTTAAAGTGATTACTTCTCTTGTGTAATTGCTGGATTTGTTATAGTGGGCCGGAATGTGTCTCGGTGCACAGATTGCTCTGCAGGTTTAAGTGAAACAGAGGATCTGAATTAATTCATTAAGCCTGTGGCGTAAAGCTCTGAGTTTATTATGAATCTGCTTTAAGGCTTTAGGGCTGTTAGCTCCGGGTGTGCAGAACACACATCATCTTAAATCACCGTATTAGTACTTTAATATCACAGTAAACACATTGCAGTATTGATACATTTCTTATTATCACTGTTGAAAACAGTTGTCGCTTAGTATTTTTGTGGAAATGCATACATTTTATTTTTCAGGATTCTTTGATGAATAGAAAGTTCAAAAGAACAACATTTTATTTAAAATAGATTCTTTTGTAACATTATAAATGTCTTTATTGTCACTTTTGATTAATTTAACGCATCCTTGAGGAATAAAAATATTATACTTTTTTTAAAATCTTTTTTCTCCAATCTTTTGAATGATAGTTAATCACGGTTTCCACAAAAATATGACCTGTTTTCAACACTGATAATAATCATAAATGTTTCTTGAGCATCAAATCATCATATTAGAGTGATTTCTGAAGGATCATGTGACACTGAAGACTGGAGTAATGATGCTGAAAATTCACAGGAATAAATTACACTTTACTATATATTCACATAGAAAACAGATGATTTAAATTATAATAATATTTCACTATTTTTACTGTATTTTTAATCAAATAAACGCAGCCTTGGTGAGCAGAAGAGACTCTTATTTTGTTTTTTGTTAAGCGACACTACCAACTATTCACCGGTAGTGTATATCAGTAAATCAGTTCATATGATAGTATTTACTGCCATAAACTTTGATAACAAACCATGTCAGTGGGGAAAAACATATATTTAATAATGTATTAATTACACACACACACACACACACACACACACACACACACACACACACACACACACACACACACACACACACACACACACACACACACACACACACACACACACACACACACACACTCTTGGGCAGCGCGTGGATTTCTGTGGAATTAGTCAGATTATAGAGTGTGCAGGTGTTCCCACAGAGAGAAGCTCTTAGATCAGTCACAGCCAAACCATAATGAGATAACACACACACACACACACACACACAAACACACCAATTTCTTGCTCATCCTGCTGAGTTTCCTACAGGATTTTGTTCCTTCAGGATTGAACCCTTGAACTCTTGTCATTTGAACAACTTGACAGAAATCCGTCTGATTTAAAGGGTTTGTGTAATGAGGAATCAAGGCTCTTTTATCACTAGTGCCTGACGATATAGCTAAAATTCTGAATATTTTTCCAAAGTTTGAGTTTTTTTGCATTTGTGTTTTTTTTTTTTTTTTTTTGCCCGCCACGAAAAAGACATGATTTGATTGTTTCGAAATTGTTCACTGCAAAATCAGCACTAGTTAAAAAACAAACATACACAGTAGTGATATGTGGATCGCGGTTATATCAGCGAACACTGTATGATCCGCGGGTCGGGCAGGACAAGTAAAAAATAAAAAACATTAGAATTAATTGCGGTTGAATGAGAGAGAAATCATTAATGTGTTTATTTTAATAAAGACACAACTCTCATTTCTTGGTAAAATGCAATAAACGTGCATCACTCTTTTACTTTCGTTTTTTTAAAACTACGTAAGTTACAGCATCTAAAACATACTTTATCTCATACAAAAATGATTAAAAATGGTAAAAACTTGAATTACAGCATCTAAATATACTTTATCTCATACAAAAATGATTAAAAATGGTAAAAACTTGAATTACAGCATCTAAATATACTTTATCTTATACAAAAATGATTAAATTTTTTTTTTACCATTCTATATGTCTGATATGATCGTGATCGATTAGATTGGATGTCAAATTGACCTGCAACTGTTTATTCCACTCATTGTCCATTTTCTGAATCCGCTCTGTGTGTGTGTTGAGCTGTTGAGGTGATTAACACATTCAGACGAGCTGAAGAATGGTGTGTGTTAGGGCTGGGCGGTATGACGATATATATCGTTACCGCGGTAGAAAATGTCAACCGTAACAGATTTTTTTATTCCGTGATACCGCGACATGTAAATAAGTGGGCGTGGCCACGTGCAGCGTGCATGAGAATGAGACACTGAGATTTGTCAAAGAAACATGGAGAAAGCAGATCAAGAGGATCCACAAAGGAATTACGTTTTCTAAAGGGTTGTTGTTAACGTGATATTTTCGGGGGGAAAGGCGCAGCAGTCAACTAGAGCAGTGCGGCACCCGTAGGCTACAGTTTAGAGGAGTGCACGATCGCAACGAGGAAAGCATAGCTTACTTGACAACAACAGATCATATATCAATATCGTAACGAATAGAAATAACCTTAAATTATGTATAGTTATCTGCATCTTTCTGTCTCTTATGTAGCCTATAGTTACTTTTTAAACACGAAAGCATTCAGTATGACACGCGAGCGGTTGCCGTGGTAATGAACAACCTGCTTGTTAAAGCAAATGTATAATCCTGTATCTGAGGCAAAATTACTAAATGCAGCGCGAGTTATATATTTCTAACTCCAAACAATTGGCCATTGAAACAGCTAATCTTGCTTCGACTCAATGCGTGATTACAACACGTGTGTCACTCAAATTCCGATCGCATTTTACTGATGCACACGCACTGAGAGGGAGCGCGATGTGTCGGTGTTCACCGAGCTATGTAAAATAATGACGCAGTTAAGTTAAGGTGTGTATAATTTACACTATTTAGTCAACATTAACAGTAGCTGCTGTTCGGTTTTCATACTGCTGCTCTACTCCTAGTCACTTCTGTTTTGAACTTGACGCTTCTGAACATAGCTTTAGGTGACGGGTTGCCAGATATCACAAAAAGAACAAAACAAGTCCTTTTAAAAGCAGACATGGCAAAAATGTACCGGAAAAACATTTAAACATAACTAACTAGTATCTACTAATATCCGACCAAATTAAAAGGAAGTAACTAATTTATTATGAATAAAACAGATCAATATAAAATATTTAGATATTATAAACTGATTGATGAAGCAACACTTTAATTTAAAGTTTAATTGCACACATGAGTTGTATTGAATATCAATCACTTGGGGGCAGTTCATCTAAAAGTTGATGAGAGTGTTTTGTTTACTATATTTAGCTATTAAAAATAGTTTACCAAAGAAATAATTTACCAAATAAAAGAAAAAGAAAATTCAAACACAGTGAAGTACTTTTCCTTTCTAAAGTAGGAAAAAAGTAGTTTATACAAAGTCCTTTTTGTAGATTTTTTCGAGAAAAACTATACATAACTATATCGTGAAATATATCGTTACCGTGAAATAAAATTAGTCATACCGTGAAACAGAATTTTGGTCATACCGCCCACCCCTAGTGTGTGTGTGTGTGTGTGTGTGTGTGTGTGTGTGTGTGTGTGCGCATGCAGTGTTTCTGTCAGATTCTTGTTGTTGTTTTTTAAATTAATAAATCAATTGTGTAAATGTATAAACAAAAACCCCTAGCGGCAGATACAGTGTGTGTCAATACAGCTGTTTGTGTGCGTGTGTGTGTGTGTGTGTGTGATGGATAGGTTTAGGGGTTGGGTTAGTGTGTGTGTGTGTGAGATGGGTAGGTTTAGGGGTCAGGTTAGAGTGTGTGTGTGTGTGATGGGTAGGTTTAGGGGTCGGGTTAGAGTGTGTGTGTGTGAGAGATGGGTAGGTTTAGGGGTCGGGTTAGTGTGTGTGTGTGTGTGTTAGGGCTGCACGATAATGGCTAAAATGATAATCACGATTATTTTGCTCAAAATTATAATCGCGATAATTATTCACGATTATTCTCATTTGAGAATCTACATAGAAAGAGAAGAGTCAGTTAACTGTTTTGCCCCAGCAAAGTGAGTAAACATAATAACATGCCAAATTGGCCAGTGATTTGACAGAGATACCCGCCAAAGTTCATTTTTAGCCGCATTTGGCGGGTGTTAATTTCAAACCATCAGACTTCATTTAACCAACTGCTACAACTTCCTCAGACAGCAAGTCAATACAAATGGCATGATTTAACGTTAAAGCGTTTTGTGATGCGTCTTCAAATTAGAACTAAGCGACACATTTCGGTTGAAAATGAGACAAAGTAAAGATCCAGATCGCTCAGCAAATTCGTACTGCAGAGAAAAATAGTCTAACGTTAACTTACTTGTTGATACACACTGAAAACGGGCAGTGGCTGTCGTTTTCAACTGATTCACGACACATCTTGAAAACTGGTAAAAACTTAAACTTCAAAAAATAGAACAGTGAAACTCATTTAGAAACAGATTTAGTCACACAAACAGCACAAGTGGCTTGTGAAGAAACAGACTGGCTGTATAACAATTTCAAGCAAACAGAATATCGCTGTGGAGATCAGTGCTTTTCCCGCAGTGTAGAGCGCGCGCGCTGGGTTGCCAGATTGCACCGACTAAGTAAAACACGGAGGGCATAAAATGTAAGAGAAAAGCTCTGTTTGGATAATTCGGGAGATTTAAGCTATTCAGATCTGGCAACCACAAACATCAGTGCTAGTGGGGACTTGTTTACAATGCAAGATAATGCAAATGTCTAATAAAAAAGCGATTTCAGGTTAAAAAACGAGCGGGCAAATATCGCGACGATTTTTAAAAATTAATCGAGAGAGGCAGATATCGTTATCGCGATTAAAATACGATTAATCGTGCAGCCCTAGTGTGTGTGTGTGTGATGGGTAGGTTTAGGGGTTCGGGTTAATGTGTGTGTGTGAGAGATGGGTAGGTTTAGGGGTCGGGTTAGTGTGAGTGTGTGTGATGGGTAGGTTTAGGGGTCGGGTTAGTGTGAGTGTGTGTGATGGGTAGGTTTAGGGGTTGGGTTAGTTTTTGTGTGTGAGAGATGGGTAGGTTTAGGGGTCGGGTTAGTGTGTGTGAGAGAGATGGGTAGGTTGAAGGGTCGGGTGAGTGTGTGTGTGTGAGAGATGGGTAGGTTTAGGGGTTGGGTTAGTGTGTGTGATGGGTAGGTTCAGGGGTCGGGTGAGTGTGAGTGTGTGTGTGAGAGATGGGTAGGTTGAAGGGTCGGGTTAGTGTGTGTGAGAGATGGGTTGGTTTAGGGGTCGGGTTAGTGTGTGTGATGGGTAGGTTCAGGGGTCGGGTGATTGTGTGTGTGATGGGTAGGTTTAGGGGTCGGGTTAGTGTGTGTGTGATGGGTAGGTTTAGGTTGAGGGGTCGGGTGTGTGTGTGATGGGTAGGTTTAGGGGTCGTGTGAGTGAGTGAGTGTGTGTGTGTGAGAGATGGGTAGGTTTAGGGGTTGGGTTAGTTTTTGTGTTTGAGAGATGGGTAGGTTGAGGTTGAAGGGTCGGGTGAGTGTGTGTGAGAGATGGGTAGTTTTAGGGGTCGGGTTAGTGTGTGTGATGGGTAGGTTTAGGTTGAGGGGTCGGGTGTGTGTGTGATGGGTAGGTTTAGGGGTCGTGTGTGTGTGTGTGTGTGAGAGATGGGTAGGTTTAGGGGTTGGGTTAGTTTTTGTGTGTGAGACAGATGGGTAGGTTGAGGTTGAAGGGTCGGGTGAGTGTGTGTGAGAGATGGGTAGTTTTAGGGGTCGGGTTAGTGTGTGTGAGAGATGGGTAGGTTTAGGGGTCGGGTGATTGTGTGTGTGTGATGGGTAGGTTTAGGGGTCGGGTTAGTGTGTGTGTGAGAGAGATGGGTAGGTTTAGGGGTTTGGTTAGTGTGTGTGTGTGTGTGTGTGTGTGTGTGTGTGTGTGTGTGTGTGTGTGAGAGAGATGGGTAGGTTTAGGGGTCGGGTTAGTGTGTGTGTGTGAGAGAGATGGGTAGGTTTAGGGGTCGGGTTAGTGTGTGTGTGTGAGAGAGATGGGTAGGTTTAGGGGTTGGGTTAGTGTGTGTGTGTGTGTGTGATGGGTAGGTTTAGGGGTTGGGTTAGTGTGTGTGATGGGTAGGTTTAGGGGTCGGGTGATTGTGTGTGTGTGATGGGTAGGTTTAGGGGTTGGGTTAGTTTTTGTGTGAGAGAGATGGGTAGGTTGAAGGGTCGGGTGAGTGTGTGTGAGAGATGGGTAGTTTTAGGGGTCGGGTTAGTGTGTGTGATGGGTAGGTTTAGGGGTCGGGTGATTGTGTGTGTGTGATGGGTAGGTTTAGGGGTTGGGTTAGTGTGTGTGTGTGTGTGAGAGATGGGTAGGTTTAGGTTGAAGGGTCGGGTGAGTGTGTGTGAGAGATGGGTAGGTTTAGGGGTCGGGTTAGTGTGTGTGATGGGTAGGTTTAGGGGTCGGGTGATTGTGTGTGTGTGATGGGTAGGTTTAGGGGTTGGGTTAGTGTGTGTGTGTGTGAGAGAGATGGGTAGGTTTAGGGGTTGGGTTAGTGTGTGTGTGTGTGTGTGTGAGAGAGAGATGGGTAGGTTTAGGGGTTGGGTTAGTGTGTGTGTGTGTGT